>JAHKKF010496233.1:0-11830 GCA_019740295.1 Labeo calbasu | reverse complement strand
ATAGTGATGTGTAATGTTCTCTCTAGGTTGGCCCATCATGTTGGGTCTCACAGGGATTCCAGCTGTCATTGAGCTGCTGCTTCTGCCTTTCTTCCCTGAGAGCCCACGCTACATGCTCATACAGAAGGGGGATGAAAAAAATGCCAGGAAAGGTACAAAGGGTTTTATTTTGGTCTCCCATGTCAGCACACAAAGAAAATGTGAGTGTTATGGCACACAAAAAAAATGTAAGTTTTACAGCTAGATGTGCACCAGCGATGAACTCATCAAGATTGCAGGGGTTTTATGATGGAGTAAGGCTAGCTTTATCAATTGGACTTATGTAATTAATTTACAACATTTGATCACATAATTTTTTTTATTGAAGAGATGACCTTGCTGGTTTTGTGCACACTGCAAAAAGTAATTTTCTTAAAGGCACAATATGTAGCTGTTAAGGATTGCACGCCATCACAAACACCTTAGTCACCCCAGTCACCAATCACAACTCTCACCTGCTCACAGTCACCTGACTATTAATCGCCCACACCTGCAGCCACTATCAAAACACATATATATATATATATATACACGCTGTTCTCAGTCTCTTATCGTCTCCAATCTACCGTTTACTTCGTTGGACTGCCAGACTACCTACCTGCTACTTGAGTGCTTATGCTTACCTTCAGCTCCTTCACCGTTCCTGTAATCTCGAACTCCACCATTGTTTCGAGATGTTTCGTATTCGCTGCCTAGCAGCAGTATTATGTCTGTACTACGCTGCTGCAGACCAGTACATCAGACCCCCTCGTCCTGCGGTGAGTACCCTTCAGGTAGAGCCAGATATATCTACCTTGTCTCTATTGCCAGTACAACTACTCACCCCATCATGTTCTGTTCAGCCACTGCCCTTGTCGACTCGGGCTCCTCGGGGAATTTAATTTCCCAAGACCTCCTCCAATGAATCTACATGTGGGATTTCTCCACGAGGAAATCATCACCTTTTTGGTACTGGAGGGATCCACTGTTGATATCATCCTGGGACGCCCCTGGCTCAACCTCCAATCTTCGGAAATCAGATGGGAACAATGTGAGGTAACTCGCTGGAGCGAGTTTTGCTTTAGCAACTTTCTTTCTGCTCTCCCAAAGCCTCCTTCCAGTATCGCTACAGACAAATTGCTTCTACTCTCGTGGAAAGCCCTGAGACTTCAGAAATACCCTCAGTCCCATCGGCATTCCAGGATGTTTTCAGTAAGAAGGCAGCCACCCGTTTACCACCTCATCGGCCATGGGACTGTGCCATCGACCTGTTGCCTGGTGCTAAACTGTCCATCCCATAGAGCAAGGCTATGGAAGATTATATCCCGGAGGCGCTCCAGCAAGACTTCATATGACAAGGCTCCACCTCACCTGCTGCTTCAAGCTTCTTCTCTGTGGGTAAGAAGGACAGGGGCTTGAGGCCATGTATTGATTATTGGACTCTGAACTCTCAAACAGTCAAGTTGCTGTATCCAGTTCCCCTGGTATCAGCTGCCCTGGAGGAACTCCAAGGAGTACCTGCAGAGTGCATACTTCCTCAATTGTATCTGCAAGCGTGATGAATGGAAGACGGCATTCATTACTACATCCGGCCACTAGGAATACAGGGTTATGCCATACGACCTTGCCTTCTCACCTTCTGTATTCCAAGGGTTTATGAACAAGGTGTTTCGGGAGTACCACCACAAGTTTGTGATGGTTTACATTGACGACATCCTCATTTACTCCCAGAACTTGGCCGAACATTGCCAACATGTGATGCAGATCCTCCAGAAGCTCCACCACACCATCTGTATTGCACCGTACGGCGCCCTTGACCTCAATACTCCAAGGTAAGCACAAGTCTCTGTTCTGGGATTCCACTGCCCACAAAGCTTTCGAAGATCTCGAGACAGATCCCAGCAGTATGGTGAGCCTCCTAGCCTCCAGCGTTTCGCATATTACTCAAAGAAACTGACCTCAGCAGAGCAGAACTATGACACTGGCAATCGAGAACTGCTCGCCATTAAGCTGGCATTGTTAGAGTGGCGGCACTGGCTGGAGGAAGCAAATCACCCTTTCACCGTAATCACTGATCACAAGAACCTATAGTATCTCTGAGACGCCAAGAGACTCAACCCTCGCCAGGCTCGCTGGGCATTATTTTTGAAGAACCTTTTGTGTAACATAAAGGTTCTTCAGATGTTAAAGGTTCTTTATGACACCATTTAAACAAAAAAGGTTATTCTATGGCATCGTGAAGCACCTTTATTTTTAAGAGTGTAGTTACTCAATTTCAAAAACAGAGTGCTGTTTTTCTCCAAAGATGACCATGATTACAAATGTGATATAGATTTTTTTTACAACAATTCAAAAGACAAGAACTTAATTAAGAGACTTACATTTTAGACACTATATTGCCTGTTTTTGTTCTATTTTGGCAGCAAAAATCATTTCAAAAATGGCCACAGCGCTGTTTTCCGTCTCTGAGCAACATGACAGTGTTTCGTTCCTGAATGAATCAACCATTTAAATGATTCGTTCAATCTAAATGACTCACTTAACAGTAACTTGCTGCCACCTACTGCTGGCTTTAATTCCACATTTAAAGTATCTTTTTATTATTTAAATAATTTCAAATATCAGTATTCAACGTTTTATCTTCAATATATCAAAATATTATTTATGTTTTTGTAACTGCAGGTTAAATGCATTCATGATCTGCATTAAACAGTATGTGAATACATTGAAATGCCACTTCAGACGCGGCTTCTGTGTTTCCTCTGCATTGCAAAGGCGAATTTTGTTGATACTGATTTCATTAACAGTCCAAATGTCTTATTATTCTAATTCACTGATTAAATGTAAGAATTTGACTCTATTTTATAATGCACACTTTAAAAAAAATGGCTTTTTAAAGGTTAAAATGCTCATCAAAGGTAAAAATCAATTTAAACTTATTGGAAAAGATTAATTTCTATCAGTTTGAAATGATGACCGCACAGTGTCGAGTTACTGTACTTCAGGTGTTCAAACTGCCTCAAACTCGAAAAGGGCTCAACCACAGACATGGAGATCAATTCCAAAATCTTTTCCTGGCTTCAGTCTACAAAATGCTTGATACATTTTGGAATGCAGTGATATTAAAAATCCTTTTAACCAGCAGATGCAATTTACATAAACTTGATACATTCTTGATTGCAGTGAATTTTCAACCACTTCAGCTCAGACAGACTGGAAAGCCTCATAGCTTTAATTTTAATTAGCTTCAGTTAGGATCAGTTAGGTTGATAACCTTTAAGAAAAAAAACAGAATAAAGCAAACAAAGAATTAACTAATTTACATATAACATATCTTGTGCGATAAACAATTATACACAATATGCTTCTTCATTATACTGATAATATCCACTTGCAAAATATACGAACATTAGTACAACTAATATAACATTATCACGTATAACGTGAATGTTTCAAAGTCCTCCAAGTAACACAAGATGGCATCAATGATCAATCATTAATGTGCTTTCGTTTCCCGTCTTCTCTAACTCACACCCGTCATCAGGTAATCCATTTAAGAGAAGAAACGTGCAAACGGACATTAAAACAATGCTGCTACTCTTTTAAACTGCAGTATTCATCCCTTGCCCGCAGTATTGCTCAACGTGAGCTTAGCGTGCACTCGCCATGTACTCTCGCATCTTCCGTCTCTTCCCGGTGTTGTGCCAAATTTCGACAGCCTGCCAAAATTCTACTGCCCTCCGTGTGTACGCACATGACGTCATTTGTTGACAATCGATTCGGCCAATGAATTTATTACGTGTTTGTGTTGCCCTTTCGTTTTCATTTAATGTTATTTTATGTAGTTATTGAATTCTTACGATTATAAACATTGTTTGTTAAATGCATTGAGAACATACTAAATAGCTTTTTATTAAATTTTTCTAACAATTAAAAACGAGTTTGCTCTTGAAAGCTTTTTGATACCAATCTTTTTCACCCAAGTTACACTACAACACCATTGAACGTTCAAGTCTTCGCATTTTTTCATAAACTAACAGGTTATGAGCCAGGTCTTGTATTCTATTTTTTGGCTGCAAATAACAAGATCCATGTGTATGCTTATATGCAAAATAAGTAAAATAACAGTGCACAGTGAAGAAATGTCAGCCTGAGAACTTGAGTAATGAGGCAATTGTCGGCAAATAATTCATTAGTTTAAATTAACATATTTAATTGCTGACAAGAAATGTAGTATTTCTTGTAAAATGTTTGTTTATATACATTAAAATATATTTGATACATTGAATTGATCAAAAAAGGCAGTTAAGACTGTTGTACTGTTACATTAAAATGATTAAATATAGAATTTTCATTCAAAGAATGATGAAAGTCAAATGTATCACAATTTCCACACAAACAAACTGTTTTTACATTGATAATAATCAGAAATGTTTCTTGAGCGGCAAATCTTATCAGAATAATTCCCGAAAGATCGTGTGACACTGAAGACTGGAGTAATGGTGCTGAGAATTCAGCTTTGAGCAAAGGAATAAATTACATTTGAAAAAACAATAAAATCTAAAATATTTATTTTGTATTGTAATTATATTGAACATAATTGTATATTTAGTAAATATGTTTATCAAATCAAGACAGCCACTATGACCATAAGAGATTTCTCCCTTTGAAACTTAAGTCACAATCTTCTCATCAGTCACACTTTACAGCCAGACATATCTCCTGTATATGGCAGTATACTTTTGGCAGGTGTCCCACTGGAAAGCTCTTGTCTTTGTGTCTTCTCAGCAAACACTCTCCATCACCAGCATGATTGTGATGTGTTTGTTAACCTGTACTGTGGAGCTGGGAGGGCTGCATAATTTCAGCAGGTGTATTGTTGTAGAATGAATATTACATTTGATGCTATATGAGAAATAAGAAATCAGAAATAAGCAGAATTGATTCCACATGGGATTATATTACACTAATAAAAATTACACAGTGGGAATAAATGTTACATTGTATAATTTGTTTTGTAAAATCATCAAATCCTTCAACACTGGGATCCAGGTTTCTCTTTTTTGAAATTAGTATGCCATCCAAACACATATTGACTGTGCTAATTTAACCCTTGTGCATAAAGAAAAGTTACGCTTAAAGAAGTTACTCTGAAGTCCTTAGAGGACAAAAAGGTCTTTTACGCACAATTTACTCATATACTTATGCAAGTTTTCATGAATAAGGCCCAATGAACTGGATGGCTTGAGGAAACTCTGACATCAACATCTCTTACAATGCCGTTAGATCAGCATTTACTTTGACAACCTTTCCCAATCTGTATTGACCCCTCAGAATATTCTGGTCCGCGACCCATACAATATCTCCCATGACCACATTCCTCTCTCTTGAGTGCCACTTGCTTCTTATGAACAAATTTGGCCCTGGTAGTGGGCTCCACTTTTCCTAGAATTTGTTGATTTGCCTTTGGATAACCCTCAGTCTTTTGTACGAATATCCCATGAAATCAAATTCACCTGGGTCTCCTCTTGTGTTGGCTCTTCCCAGCAAAAGAGAATTAGATGTAACATACTCCAAACAATACTCACAGCTTTGTGTCTGTGCATCTATGGGCCTTTCATTTGCCAAGTTTGCTGCCATATGAAGAAAAGTTTGAAATTCTCCCCACGTAAAGATACCATCTCCGCCTAGATTTTGAAGGTCTCTTTTTACCACTTGGACAGAAGCTTCAGCTGCCCCATTTCTATGAGAAGAATCTGCTAGGTGAAACTTCCATGACCATTCGGTTCCATGTTTTGCGGTCTCTTCTTCAAGCTCTGTTTTCTCTGTTTTCTCAAGGAACTTAGCTTTATCTTAGCTAATCTTCAACCCTTTACCACCCATGCTACTTTTCTCATCCTCAAGAGAGTTCCAGCAATCTCCTCATGGTTCGTATTATGTGCTTCCTGAGCCAACAGCATCGATACCCTTGCCGCATTGGGTAATATTGAGATAGGTCTTTCGATAAGGCTTTGTATCTATCACCACATACAAGCAGCCCAGAGATCTCGTCTTTAATTGCGCCCAGTCTACATAAAGTGGTCTCTGGTAATGTTGTATTCTTTTGAGCTGCTAGAAAAAGTGCCTTTAAAGCATCCTCTTGTTCTTTTGCAGTTAGCACACATTAACTGAGTCTGTTCTTTAAATTTTGTTTGTCACGTTTTGGATCTCTGGTTCTTAATATCTGCCACTTCCTCACACTACAACTCTCTGCCGATAAGTCTTGTTAACCTGGATAGACTAGTGAATTTTCCAACATCCACCAAACCGTTGGTAATCAGTTTACTCGGTATTTCCACTTGAGATATTTCTAGAGCCCCCCATGACTTTCCTCTCCAATTTGGAGGTGTAAGACTTCTGTGGAACTTGACATCCTGGAGCTGCACATACTCTTTGAACAACTCAACAGCTTCTCCTCAGATACCTTCAGAGAGTGCTGTGTGCCATGTATGCTTTGTCAAACCTCCACCTCCAGCTTCCTGGAATGCTTTCCTAACAAGAATTGCGCCTTTCTGCTTTGCTGGTGTAACAAGGCCAATAGGGTCATAAAGTCTTCTAGTCAAGGTTCTGCTCAGTCCTTAACTTCTTTTTCCTTTTAGAAAAATTGACAGAGGTCATAACATACAACTTATATTCTCCTGCTAGGTACCCAATACCTAGGGCTTTGTCATCCTCTTCATTCAGCTGATTAGGAAGTACAATATGTTTTTCTGGAATCAGGCTCGGAGACTCTCTTGTTGCTTTTTTAGATCCAAACCTCCCACTTTGCCCAGACCAGACCCACGCTTTCAATGAGAATCCACCAGCTTCCAAGATTTCTTCAAGTCTCTTCACTATCTTGACAAGTCTGCTTTGATCATTGTGAGACGTGAGGATTTCATCCACATAGCTATCTTCTTCTAAACCTCTGCGTTCCTCATTTAGGTGAGTGAAAGCTGCTAGACAAGCTGTTTTCCGCATTGCCAACTGTGCAATACACCCAACTGGACGATCTCTGTTGACTCTAGTTGTGGCATACTCCTCTGTTTCCTCTTCTGGTGTGTCTCTCCTGTGAACTTGTGAAGATGCACTTCTCATTCTTCTAGCCATACAGATTAGGAGACATCTTTGTGATGTCTCCTAAAGCACTGAACAATCATTTTCTGAACCTGAGTAAGACAGCTCTAATAGGATTCAACACGGCAGGCCTTTTCAAAAGAAGGTCATTCAAACTGAGCCCCTTGAACTTCTGTCTGCTGTTCCACACAAGACACGCAGGCGTGGTCACTGAATGTGGGTTTGGTGCAACTAAGTGGCTTACATACCAGATTGCACCATCCCATCTGTGGAGTACTTCTTTGGTGAGTTTACCATATCATGAACTTGAGCAGTGTAGACCTTTTTCCACTCAGGTACTCTCCAAAGCTGCGGACGAGGACGATCACTGTGAGAATCTGCTTGCACATAGGTGAGACCATTCCTTACAATCTCAAGCGCTTTTTCCTCCACTAGAGTCATTTCTCCCCCCCACCCCCAGGCGGTAATTCCCACACCGACAGCCTCCGCACTTTTCTGCAGAAGATATTACACCAGTTACCTCATGTGAACCATATCTTGACCACAGATTGTCTTGGGCAATTCTTTCAACTTCATTAAACTTTATCTTACACTCACTTGCAGTCTTTGTGAAATTTGCTTCCTGTTCTGCTTAAAGTACTGCTTCTTCCTCTTTGCTCGCATCAGCTTCCATGTCAGCAAGAAGTTCAATCTTGTAATTGTCATTAGTCTCAAAAACTTTCCTTGCAGCAGGTGTGAGCTTCTTATACTCTTCCTTGATGTCCTCTTCTACTAATCTATGTGCTTCTCTATTAAAGGAGAAGTCCACTTCCATGTACTCACCCCCTTGTCATCCAGGGTGTTCATGTCTTTCTTTCTTCAGTCTTAAAGAAATTATGTTTTTTGAGGAAAACATTTCAGCATTTTTCTCCATATAGTGGACTTCTATGGTGCCCCGAGTTTGAACTTCCAAAATTGAGTTTAAATGTGGCTTCAAACGATCCCAAATGCAGTTGTAAACGATCCCAGCCGAGGAAGAAAGATCTTATCTAGCGAAACGGATCGGTTATTTGCAATAAAAAAATACAATTTATATACTTTTTAATGTCAAACACTCGTCTTGTCTCACTTTGCCTGAAATTTTTTCGGTTTTTTCCAGTTCATGACAGTTAGGGTATGTCGAAAAACTTCTATCTCATGTTCTCCCTCAGCTTCTAAATCATCCTATATCGCTGTTTTACCTTTTTTGTTAAAAGTGTTTGATCTTCTTTGCATATTCATTTTACAAAGACTGGGTCGGTACTTCTGCAGTGATGTAGGATGATTTTGAAATGAGTTGAGGGAGTTTTTTGACATACCCTAACTGTCTTGAACCAGAATACACAGAGTTCAGGGAGAGCAAGACAAGACGAGCGTTTGAGATTATTATTTAAATTATTTAAATTGTTTTTTTTTTTAAATGAAAATAACCAATTGTTTCGTTGGATAAGACCCTTCTTCCTCTGCTGGGATCGTTTCTAACTGCATTTGGGATCATTTGAAGCCGCATTTAAACTGCATTTGGAAGTTCAAACTCGGGGCACAATAGCAGTCCATTATATGTAGAAAAATCCTGAAATGTTTTCCTCAAAAAATATAATTTCTTTACAACTGAAGAAAGGAAGACATGAACATCTTGCATGACAAGGGAGTGAGTACATTATCTGTAAATTTTTGTTCTGGAAGTGGACTTCTCCTTTAAGATACCAGCACAATAACACACTCAGCAAACCGTCTTCTAATTATCGTTATCGATAAAATCCCAGAAAATACTCAGATATTATTTAATTTTCAATATCGCACACCCCTATGGTCATATCAGTATTTTATTTTCCGAGATGTATTGCGGTAAAATTAGCAACAGGTAGCGCCAGTAGCTCATGAGTACAGCCTTTTCACGCCATTGTATTAATGGTCCAAAATATGTACAAATCAATGTGGATTCTTTAGATAACGAAAATCTTTCATGGGGTTTCTACTACATTTTTCAGTAAGAGATATTATTATCCATTATATTAAGCCTTGTCTTAATACCCTTTAATAAAACCTGAGAGGTTTCTGTCTTTCCATTGAAAGTCCATGTAATCACAAATTAAAAGAAAAGGTTAGTAAGATGTCATAAAATGTTTTAATCTTTTCTTGTGGAGAGATAAGATTCCTTTATATAGTCAACAGATTAAATTTAGGCTTAACTGTTGGTTACGAAACAACCATGACCAACTATATTGTTTCTGAAATGAAAGTTTGTCAATTTTATTGTCTTGCCCATTGAACTTTTGTATTATCAGCAGTATCACACTCGCAATCATGCTGTTGATCAGAATATCAACTTATGATGTTGGATAAAGGAAGATGTGTTGTGTTTTAGGACTGCAGCGGCTGCGAGGTTGGGAGGATGTGGATGAGGAGCTGTGTGAGATGCGTGTGGAGGAGCAGTCAGAGCGAGCAGAAGGTCGACTTTCTGTGCTCAACCTCTACACCTTCCGCTCACTGCGCTGGCAGCTGCTGTCTGTAATCGTCATGAACATGGGCCAACAACTGTCAGGAGTCAACGCCGTAAGTACTGCTTTGAAACCGCACACAGCTGATTATTTTCAACAAAATAAACATAAGTGTGGTGTAACTAAATCCTAGTTTTAACCCCATTTTCAGATTTATTATTATGCTGACAGCATCTATAGCTCAGCAGGAGTGGCTGAAGATCACATTCAGTATGTGACTGTCGGAACAGGAGCAGTTAATGTCTTCATGGCAATAGTAGCTGTAAGTCACTCATTTTGTTTTGTTTTTTGACTCATTAATGTTCTCCATCGTTTAATAACCCTCTTGACGAGCTCATTTACTTCAAATAAAGTCCTTCTCTAAGAAACATGAGTGTGAAGGATACAATTTTGTGTTTCTGTAGGTGCTCATTGTAGAGAAATCTGGCAGAAGGCTGTTGTTACTGATCGGCTTTGGTGTCTGCTGTGGAGCCTGTGTTCTCATGACCGTAGTACTCTACTTCCAGGTATAGCAATGCTGTACTTATTTAAATACAAAATAGATATTAGATTTTTTTAGAAATTGAATATATATATATTCAGCTGATATTGTACATTCCATTGTCTATGCTTATTTGCCCTGACTTTATATTTGCTGTTATCTAAAGGTCACTTAAAGTTAATTTTTAAAACATATAATAATACTGTTAAATGTAATATTTAGCCAAATACGAAATGAATATCCGGTTTTATTATTGTATATTATAATGTTGTGATGCCGAAATTCACTTTATGACTGAATGTTTATTACTGAATGTAGTTTTTTAATATAATTTCTTTATAGTATTTGTAGACAAAACATTTTAATATCAATATATAATTTAAAAATTATTGTCTAAGTAATGTCATAATATTCTACCTAAACTATCTAAAGAAATGTTAAATGTAGGCCATTTATTGGTTATTGGTCATAATAATAACCAATATTTAAAAAAAAACGTATTACTTATTTAGAAAAATGTATAGTATATTTAGACAAAACATTTTAATATCAATATTTAATCAAATTAATATATTATTGTCTAAATAATGTCAGTGATATTCTAATTAAACTGTCTAAATTATGTCATAATAACATTTTAATATAAGTTATTTAGTGGTTATTGCTTATAACAATAATCAATATTATTGGTCATAGCAACAACCATATTAATATTCCTGAATTTAGTTTTAGTTTTGTTTTATAATTTATTTAGACAGATTGATAGTATATTTGCTATCAATATATTATATATATATATATATATATATATATATATTAATATTTTAATATCAATATATAATCATGTTAAAATATTTTTGTCCAAATAATATCATAAATGTAATTACTATAGTAATATTTAAATTAAACTGTCTAAATTATGTAATTAATTTTCTATAGGTCATTTATTGATTGTTGGTCATAACAATAACCATATTAAAATTACTAAATTTAGTTTTTGTTTTATTTTATAATTTATTTAGACAAATTGATAGCATATTTAGACAAAATATCTTAATATTAGGGCTGGTAATTTAAGGCGTTAATTAGATTAATTAATTACGGTGAAAAATAACGTATTAAAATTATTAATGCATTTAACGCACTTGCACCGCCAGACCTACATGGGTCATCTGACATTTCATGCAGTTGATTGACATATATGAAGCAGGGCAACATCCCACTGCATGATGGAGCCTAGAGAACGTAGTTAGATTGTCCCTAAAATTCAAGATATGTTTGAGTTTGAGTTTTTGTCTCATATACCTATTTATATCGTATAGTTAAAGTCCCCCTGTAGTCAAATTTTTTATCCCTTAAAACGGATCGTTGATCATCAAAAACACATTTAAATGTATTTTCGTGTAAAAATAATTTTCTCATGCCTTAAAACAGCTTGAATGTAACCCTCCTTGCCCCCTTGCGGATCTATGAATATGCAAAATAGCCCCGCCCCCACGCAGTCACACCAACCAGAGCCCAGTGATCCAATAACTGAACTATAGTAAACGCTATATTATGGCGAAACACGGATATGACTGATAAAACTATGTTTTTACTAGCGGACAACTACAGTAGACACTGTAACATTTGTTAAAGTTACTTACTTGACGATGCTGTGCCCTCAAAATGCCTTGACGGCTCGAATGCAGCCTAGTTTGTGATTCCAGTTCGCGCC
>JAHKKF010496231.1:0-11041 GCA_019740295.1 Labeo calbasu | reverse complement strand
ATGAGCAGAAGAGACTTCTTTAAAGACTATTACAAGTCTTACTGACCCCAAACTTTTGAACGGTAGTGTAGATGTGGGCGATTATGAGCACACGTGTATGTAATGTACTTAAATAAGCTCTCACATGTACATGACACAGTTTATACACTCAAAACCACTGAAACTACTGGAGAAATAGTCTCACTTCCACAATAAACTATTGCTTTTGCAGTCCTGCAAGCAGTTCAGAGAGGAAGCCGTCAGTCGTGCGATAACACTGACACGTGACAAACGAAATTCGCCGTCCTCGGGTTGAGACCGTAGATGGTGTGATGGTGTGATGGTGTGACGATGTGACGTGTTTCTGGTTCCTGTCCTCCAGAGATCAAGAATAATGCTCAGATCGCAGCAAAGTTCCACCCTCAGTTCTGGCAGGAGGGCGAGTGGCTGTGCTGCGGGCAGGTGGATAAACTCGCCCCGGGCTGCGAGGGATACAACCTGTTCGGAGACAGTAAGACTCCTTCTGTGTCTCCAGCATTAAACATCAACTAATTCATCACAGTTTTCTCGGTTCAGTCTCAGCTTGCATCACACTGGATCTCTAAATTAATGCATGTATAAAATGATACATGTTTATCTATTTTATAAATCCATGCTAATGATCTTATATGTATATTTTTTTACTTTTTTTTTTTTTTTTTTACCTGGTAATGTTTAATCAGAATATATATGACCCTGGAGCACAAAACCAGTCATAAGGGTCTGTTTTTTTAAATTGAGATGTTTTTAAATTGATTTCCATTGATGTGTGGTTTGTTATGACAGGACAATATTTGTCTGAGATACAACTATTTGAAACTCTGGAATCTGAGGGTGCAACATAAATCAAAATATTGAGAAAATCACCTTTAAAGTTCTCAGCAATGCATATTACTAATCAAAAATGAAGTTTTGATATATTTACAGTAGGAAATGTACAAAATATCTTCATGGAACATGATCTTTACTTAATATCCTAATGATTTTTTGGCATAAAAGAAACATACATAATTTTGACCCATACAATGTATTTTTGGCTATTGCTACAAATATACCCGTGATACTTAACACTGGTTTTAATATCTGTGGTCACGTATATTATAACTGGATTGTGGTATGCAGGATTTCTCCAGTCATTTAAGCCAGCACAGGCCCACATCTCGACATCCAATCAACAACCAGTGCACAGAAACAAGTCCCGCCCTCATTCTTTTGTTTTTGTTAATCTGTTTCATGCTGCAATGCAGATGAACAGATTAGTTGTTACTTTCTTTTATTTCATCTTCACTATTTTGAATGTTTTATTATTTAGTGGGGTCTGTAGAAGCATAATAAAACTGGACGTGTTACAGTAGCTGCTGGTTATTACGCCGATTCTTTAAACTTCATTTACATTTGTTTAGCCTCATTTCGTTTAGCTAACCCTTCTTACTAGACTCGCGACCCTTTGATCAACATGCAGCACATGCAAATTAGGGTTGTGTTGATAACGAGTACATCATCATCAACCCAACCTAAACTTGCACATGCTGAGGTCATGCGTCTAGTGAAAAGGTTTAGTTCTACCCACAGGAAGTGGCTGAGAAACCTTAGTATATAGCTTCAGGAAGTAGACTTTTTGACACATTTAACAGCCCTCAGTCAATCACTGAAATGATTCTTTCCCATCCTCACAGTTTCACGCAAACCTCTTCCTCCCGTTCCTGGAGACGAGAGCAACGCGGTGAGCGCACGAGAACGTCACACATACCCATTTACTTCAGACCTGAAACCTTCTGAACTCGATTAATTAGTGTTTCTTCACCCAAGGCGCGACGGCCCCCGCCTCCCCCCCCACCCGCAGGTGTAGAGACGCAGGAAGAGGCGGGCCCTCAAGAGGAAGTGGTCATCGCGCTGTATAACTTTGAGGGGCTGGAGCCCCACGATTTGACGCTGAGGAAGGGCGAGGAGTACGTGATCCTGGAGAAGTGTGACGTGAACTGGCACAAAGCGCGGGACAAACACGGGTGCGTCTGAACGCAGGATATTACTGCTGCCCTCCAACTGAACCACAGGCCCAAACCCTCACATATGAGCTTTCTGTGTCAGGAAACAGTTATCAGGTGGATTTTTTGTAGATGAAAATGACCTGAGAATCTACCTTCACCAGTGGAACCTCTGCCGTCAGAACGAGAGTCCAAACACCACTCCGGTCCATCGGTTCACATCTTGAGAAGACAAAAGCTGAAACAAATCCATCGTTAAGACGTTTTTAACTGAAATACATTGAGTTCATAATCCATAATAACACTTCCTCCGTCTGGTCTGAATCAGGAGAGAAATCTGCACAGATCAAGCACCGTTTACAAGCCAAAACAGCTCTGGACAAATGTGTGGCTGGATTTTGACAACAGGAGGTGGACTTTTATTATGGATTATGGACTCACATTTGAGTTAAAAGCGTCTTAATGATGGATTTGTTTCATCTTTTGTCTTCTCAAGATGTGAACTGATGGACCGGAGTGGTGTGGATTACTTGTGGGTTATTGTGATGTTTTAATCAGATGTTTGGATTTAACATTAACATTATTGAAAGTGGCCATGTGATAATGTTATAATTTTCCTTTAATGTCAGCCAACAGAATCATTTTCAAAGATCATTGTGTTTTGAAAATATCCTCAAGCTTTCATCTGATCTCCCCCGTATGGTCATTAATCACGTATGTTTTGACATATTACAGCTAATCTCAGTATGTGATCGTGTGTGTTGTAGACAGGAGGGCTACATCCCGAGCAACTACGTGACGGAGAAGGAATCGGACACACTGGAGCAGTTCATGTGAGTGAAACCAAACACTCGTCTCCTCTTCCTTCATTACGACAACAGCACAGTGATGAAACTGTTATGAATCACACAAATGGAGGTCAGGGGATGATGTAATGACAAAAATGTGGTACAAACTCTCTTGTATTCGCGTTGCTTCTTCATCTACACTGTAGAAATAATTTCTACTTTTCATTTGTTAAATTCACTAGCAATTTGAAAGTGAATCCAGCAGCAGATTTGTTTTAGTGTATTTCAGCTCTGCTCACTGTCCACGTTCATCAGCTCCAGTTCACGTGTGTCCAAACGCATGAGCGGCTGACCGTTTGTTCTCGTATGTTGCTGTATGTTTGTCAGCAAATATATAGTGATAAATGTCAGATTGTGTTGAATGGTCTGAGATGACTGGATGATTTCAACTGATTCCTGTTGAACTGTCAGCAACTGAACTGCGGCTCAAACTATTTCAAATCTAGTGAATTAAGCTACAAACTCCATCATAACGCACAATGTTTCCATCTAACATGTATTTTGAGCTTCAGCTCGTCATATTAATGGAGTGTTTCACTAGTTAGCAGTAAACCGGTTACCTCACCTCAATCAGGGTTGCCAACTCTCTCACTCTGCCCATGTAAATCTCACACCAAATTGGCAACTCTGCTCGCGACTTTAAACAAAGTTTCTATGGCGTTATTTTAATGACAGATGTCGAGAGCGCATTATAGTAGCGCGAAAGTAGATTAATACAATGCGCGAGCGCGAATCTCTCCGCACGCACGCGGATTTCCTTTGCTCTCGCACAAAACCGGACGCGCGCTCTCAGATTCACGCGCTCTCGCCCGGAGAGATTGCGCGCACTTCAAACGTGTCTCTCCTCCCTCTCAAAGTGTGCGTGCGCGCGCTCAAACTGTGTCATGTGCACTCGCAAATCTCTCCGTGCTCATTCGCTAGAAGATAATTATTTTCGCACCTGGATTAAACGTTTTTCAATAGTTATCATTATGCACTTTAAAAAAACCATCTCAAACCAGATTTTTAGTGCCTTTCCTTTATTCTTTTATTGTTGTGTTTTTGTTTTAACATACACTGGTTATTGTACTTCGTTGTACTATCTCTTTTACGTATGTACAATCAGAGATGGATCTGTAATTCATTTCCAGTTTAATAATATTTAGCAATGTTAATCGAATGACCATTACAAATGGGATGCTTTGATGTTTATATATGAATAACCTCTGTCCAACTCGTTGGTCAAAACCCTCTGAGCGATTTATCTAAAAGCAACATATCATAGCTTTAAAGACTCTAAAGATTTCATATAAAAGATCACTGTTATGTCATATGTCAGATTTATGAAAATAATTGCAATAAATTCTCAGTTGATATGTTGGCAATAATAAGTAACAGTTTTTATCAACATCAAATGCAAAAATAGATGTAAATGATGAAAGATATCATCACAGCACAATAAATGCTCTGATAGAATCACTCTTTGGACATTTATTGGATTTTTTTTTCGACTTTTTTTTTTAATCCAGTGTTCTGATTTTAGTTATTTGTTTTGTGAAAATCCACTAAACTCTTCTCTAAAACAGTGAATATACATTTATATGACAGTTAAAGGTAATTGCATTGTCTGCAAATGCAGCATACCTATAGAATATAATGTAGTGATGTTATATATAAACCCAAGTACATATGACCGCATGAACTTTAAGAATCAGACTTTTTTGTTTGTTTGTTTCGATAAATCGCTCAGAGGGGGCGCCAAAAACATGGTTACTACACTTTTACTATAATAAAACCATGGTTAATTGTCGTAAGGTTTAATATGGTTTTCTTGTATTTAACCCTCAGGTATTGCTTACTTATAATGTGACCATACAACTTAACTATTTTT
Organism: Labeo calbasu; assembly: GCA_019740295.1. Lineage (NCBI taxonomy): Eukaryota > Metazoa > Chordata > Actinopteri > Cypriniformes > Cyprinidae > Labeo > Labeo calbasu. The sequence continues at coordinate 6,320 of JAHKKF010496231.1, read as the reverse complement.
TCAGTTAAACTATATTTTAGTTCAGTAATTTTTAATATTTTAAGGAGATCATTTAGTACTAAATACTATTTGTCCAATAATTATGGTCCGTTAATGACTTAATATATATATTAGTTTATATTTCTATTACTTATATTACAATAAATGTAGTATTTTAAGGTTAAATAGAGAAAGGGGTTTTAAATTCCAATGCAAAGAGGCAAATTAGAGGGGGAAAAAAATCATTCTGATTTGTAATGTCATGGTTTACCCACTAGGTACCTGTGTGGCTCTTTACTAATTATACATGTATCTAGAATATTGCAGGTCATATCTTATTTTTTGTTTTTCATTTAAATAAATATTTAGAAATGATTAAACACTATATTTTTAAATGTGAAATTTAAAAAGTTAATAACTTACATCCTTTTTTAAATGATACTCGTATAAGTACACACAATGAATGCAAGCAAATACTGAAAATGATTCACTGTTTCGAAGCGCTCCAATTGAATCGCGAATCATTTGTATTGCGAATTAGACTTCGGAGCGGGTTCGCGAATCATTTGATTCAGATCGGTATTTCGAAGCGGGTTCGCGAATCATTTCGCGAATTAAATGATTCACGATTCACATCTCCGAGGCCTGGTCTGAAATGATGGTTCGCGAATCATTATTCAGATCAGAACTTCGGAGGGCTTTTTTTTTTTTTAGAACTTCGATCTGAATCTTTTGATTCAGATCGGGACTTCAAATCGCGTATTGAGAATCAGGTCAGGACGCCTTTTTCCTGATTTTTTAAATTAAACAGTAGAAAACGTCAAACTGTTAAAACGTCAAACTGACAGTGCAGTTATAAAAACAAAACAAAGAAAAAAATAAATAAATAAGTATACACAAATACAATTAACTGTGGTTTTACTACACTAAAAGTATAGTAACCATGTTTTTGTATAACCCGTTTTACTACAGATACCATGGTTAAACTGTGCATAGTGTAGCAAACACTAACCATAGTGAGTGAGGGATGTGTTGCCAGGTTAACAAAAAAGAGGAACAAATGAACACCTTCGGACACATATAGGATGAATATAGAGATACAGGTTTTTTAAGGTGAACGGAGCTTTAGAAAAGAGACAGGCAGGTAACAAAATATTATTAGTTATATTTTCTATATTCTTGTTTAAATCAAACAATCCAAAGAAAACAAAGTGAAAATTAGTGACCACTAAATTGTCCCTATAGCAATCATTTTGATCAAACAGTTAAATGTGTGTTGTCTCTTTATGTCTAAAATCAACCCTACATCCATGATTTCAATGTATACAATTGTATGTAATATAATTATATTCTGTATTTTAAATTGGTATCACACCTTTTGCTGCCAGATAAGAGATAACATAAGATATAAGATATAAGATCAGACGTTGTTTGTTAAGTCAAACTTTCCTTTTCGTGATTTCAGTGTTTATATGAATCCTGAGTCAGGGTTTTATTTGATGATCAGATTGTAAACTTCACTTGTTTATTTGTGTTTTTGTTTTGTTTCAGATGGTTTTGTAAAAATGTGAATCGCAACAAAGCCGAAGAGCAGCTCAGGAAAGAGGTGTGTGTGTGTGTGTGTGTGTGTGTGATGTTCAGAACAATACGTGTGTTAAACATACTTCATTAATGTGTGTGTGTGTTTAGGCTAAAGACGGTGGTTTTATGGTTCGAGTGTCCAGCAACAGAGGGACATACACCGTGTCACTATACACCAGGAACACAGCGTGAGACACACAGACACACACACACACGCTCACACACACTCGTACTGTGATGCTGATGTTGTGTTTAAATGTACTGGTTTTCAGTGATGGATCACCTACAATCAGACATTACCAGATTAAAGAAACAAACAGTTCACCAAAACAGTTTTACCTGGCAGAGAAATACATCTTCAACAGCATACCTGAACTCATCGAGTACCACAAACACAACGCCGCAGGTACTACACACACACACACACACACACACACACTGTCTACTGTTTCTCTCTGCAGTGACTTACAGCAAAACAGACATGTGTTTGTGTAAATGTGTAATTGTGTGTGTGTGTGTGTGTAGGTCTTGTGTCCAGGCTCCGTCATCCAGTCGGTGATCAGACGAGAGAAGCTCCTAAAACAGCAGGATTCAGCTACGGTAACACACACACAGACAGATGTTAAAACACACTCTTACTGAAAATGATTGAGAACAACTGAACATCACACACTAAATGACTGAAAACAGTATGTCAAAATATCAAACGTTTGATCTGCTCTGACGGGATGAAATCACAGTCTAAAGACAAATATCTGTGTCAAACAATGCGAGCTCGCGTTCAGATCCGCCTACATTTTTAAGAGCCACGCCCACATCTCAACATCCAATCAGCAACTGATGCACACAACCAAGCCCCACCCTACATTTTATTTTCTTTTTTTGATAATCCACTTCACTCACATGTCACGAATATTTTAATTTGATAATGTTTTTTTATTATTCTGTATTTTTAGGGAATTTTATGGTAACAAATTATATTTATGGAATAGTTATGATCTACTTAATACCTGTTATAAAATATTTTAAAATTTTATGTGAAATACATATTTTCCAAAACATGTTTTACTCTTCAACTCTGTGAAAGTTTAAACAAGTTGTGTTCCAGATTTGAGGTTGCTATCACAAAAAAAAGAGTTTCCAGTGAAGTTTTGTTTGGCCGCCGTACCAAACCTTTCCGCTAGGTGAAATTTGTCTGTCAGAGCCGTTTGTTGGAGCACGATGATGGTGTGACGTGTGAAGAAACCGCGTTATGTTTGCGTGCAGATAAATGGGAGATCAACCCGTCTGAGCTGACCTTCATGAAGGAGCTGGGCAGCGGTCAGTTCGGGGTGGTGCGACTGGGCAAATGGAGGGCGCAGCATAAAGTGGCCATTAAAACCATCAGGGAAGGAGCCATGAGTGAAGATGATTTCATAGAGGAAGCCAAGATCATGATGTAGGTGTCAAACACACACACACACGTGTCAGGGGTCAGCAGATGTTCTGACGTCTGTCCTGTGTTCTCAGGAACCTTTCTCACCGCAACCTGGTGCAGCTGTACGGCGTTTGCACGCAGCAGAAGCCCATTTACCTGGTGACGGAGTTCATGGAGCTGGGCTGCCTGCTCAACCACCTGCGTCAGCGCAGAGGAACGCTGGGACCTCAGGACCTGCTGGGAATCTGCCAAGACGTGAGCCAGGGCATGCAGCATCTGGAGCAGAACGGCTTCATCCACAGAGACCTGGTTAGAAAACACACACATTTGATCACAAATACAGTACAAACTGTGAAATATTATTAAAATGTAAAACAGCTGTTTTCTGTGTGAATATCTGTTAAATTGTAATTTATTTCTGTGATGCGCAGCTGAATTTTCAGCGTCATTACTCCAGTCTTCAGAGATCATTCTAATATGCTGATTTGCTGCTCAACAAACATTTCTGATTATTAGCAATGTTGAAAACAGTTGCTCTGCCCCATATTTTTTGTGAAAACCATCATACATTTTATTTTTCAGGACTCACAGATGAATAGAAAGTTCGATTTGTTTGACACAGAATTTTTTTCTGGCATCATAAATGTCTTTACTCTCACCTTTGATTGACGTAATGCATGCCTGATGGAAAAAAAAATGTCCTACTGTGATTCGCGTGTCTCACATGGTTCCTCTTTGATTATTTCCGCTGCTCTGGTGTTTTTCAGGCGGCCAGAAACTGTCTGGTCAACAGCTCGCTGGTGGTGAAGGTCTCAGACTTCGGGATGACCAGGTAACTCACGTTCATGTTCATTTACCGCCACGGCACTGAGTCTGTACGTGCGTAACACACTCATGTTCACAAAACTGATCAAAAAATACACTCGATGCCATAGAAGAACTTTTTTTGTCTTTTTTTAGACCTTTAACATCTGAAGAACCTTTCAAAGAAGACTCAAAAAAGAGATGTTTTTTAAAGAACCTTTGACTGAATGATTCTTTGTGGAACCAAAAACGGTTCTTCTATGGCATCGCTGTGAAGAACCTTTTAAAGCACTTTTATTTACGACACTGTGATCAATTTTTATTATTGCATCACATTAGACCATGTCGCATGTCTAAATATAAACACTACCAGTCAAGATTTGCAATTTTTTTTTTTCAAAGAAGTCTCTTCTGCTCACCAAGCCTGCATTTATTTGATCCAAAGTACATCATAAACAGTACAATTTTGAAATATTTTTACTATCTAAAATAACTGCTTTCTACCTGAATATATTTTAAAATGTAATTTTTTCCTGTGATTTCAAAGCTGAATTTTTAGCATCATTACTCCAGTCACGTGATTCTGATTTGCGATTCAACAACAGAAGAACAGCATTTTTTTGAAGTAGAAATCTTTTTGTAACATTATAAATGTCTTTATCATTACTTTTGATCAATTTAAAACATTTAAAGCAATTTCTTGAATCTCTTTCAAAAAATAAAAAATAAAAAATAATTTAAAAAAATGATACTGACTCCAAGCTTTTGAATAGTATAGTGTATAATGTTACAAAAACTTTTTATTTCAGATAAATGCTGATCTTTGGATCTTTCTAATTATCACAGCATCCTGAAAAAAACTCAACTGCTTTAAATATTGATAAAAATAATAAAAACCTGTTTCTTCTAGCATGATTTCTGAAGGATCATGTGACACAAGACTGGAGTAATGATGCTGAAAATTCAGCTTTGATCACAGAAATAAATTAGACTTTTAAATATATTTAAATAGAAAGCAGCTGTTTTAAATAGTAAAAATATTTTACAATATTACTGCTTTTGCTGTATTTTGGATCAAATAAATGACAAAAGACTTTTGCCTTGTAGTGTATATATTCACACATAATCAAAGACACATGACATGCTCAACACACAACATGTTAAAATGATTTATAATATTTGAAGGCTCATTTGTGGTGTGTTTTAGTGCATTATGCTTTCTAAACGTGTAACATTGAATAGATAAGCATTATAATGTATTATAACTGTGTTCACAATCATTCATGAGATCGTACAATGCATTATAAGGTGCATTACAAGGCACAAACAATGCATTAAAACTACTTTTATAATGCACTATATACTTAGGTTTTAAGTGAAGCATTACCACATAGCAATACTAATAATACTAATAGTCCAGCAATAATAAAAAACAGATACTGTTTGACCTGAACTGAGCTGGATGATGACAACACTGAATCAGTGATGAACTGCCTTTAACTGTAAACTGAGTGTTTATTGTTTTTCTTTTGCATTATTGATCCACTGTTTTCCTGTTTAAAGCTGCTTTGACACAATCCTGTTAAAAGTGCTGCATAAATAAAGGTGACTTATTTTATAAAGACATAAACGCTGCACTATTTACAAGTGTCTACTACCATAAACCCCCCTGAAAATACAAAATATGGACGGGGAAATATTGAGTCACAGTATAGTTCATTAACGGGTCAAAGTCTGATCTGTGTAAACTGTCAGTGTGTCTGTGATCGTTCATGTCTGTAGCTCGTCGTGTCTGTGTTCTCCTGCAGGTACGTTCTGGATGATCAGTACTGGAGTTCCTCCGGAGCAAAGTTCCCCGTGAAGTGGTCTGCGCCTGAAGTCTTCAACTTCTGCAAATACAGCAGCAAATCTGACGTCTGGTCGTTCGGTGTGTAGATCAGCATGTGACTGTGCATGAGTATGATGATGGTGATGATGATGATGGTGATGATGGTGATGGTGATGATGATGATGATGTGTTCCTCAGGTGTGCTGATGTGGGAGGTTTTCACGGAGGGGAAGATGCCGTTCGAACACAATCAGAACCACGAGGTGGTGATGATGGTCACTCAGGGGCATCGGCTCTATCGGCCCCAGAAAGCGTCTCCACACATCTACAACATCATGAAGATGTGCTGGACGGAGGTAACGACATTAGTGATGATTTATTTACGCTCATGAAACACGAGCAGGATGCATCGTGGGGTGAATCGCTTGTTAGCTTGTTCAGATGTGAATGATTCATGAAAGTGTTTGTGTTTTTAAAACGTACACCTGCTCTGGACCACACGCAAACGGTGCTTAAACGTTTCGTGTTCTTTTAGGCCTTTAAAAAAATATATTTCAATATATACATGCACATTTTAAATATGTGACCCTGGAGCACAAAACCAGTTTTAAAGGAGAAGTTCACTTCCAGAACAAAGATTCACATATAATGTACTCACCCCCTTGTCATCCAAGATGTTCATGTCCTTCTTTCTTCAGTCGTAAAGAAATT
>JAHKKF010496217.1:0-13588 GCA_019740295.1 Labeo calbasu | reverse complement strand
TTAGGTTTAAAAAGAATGGATCTCCACACTCCTCGTACAGGTGGACCCCTGATGGCTGTGGAGTTGAAAAATAATATCATTGTTCACTGGAAGCCACATGGTGTTCCTTTGCGATTTACTAAAATGCTCATTACGGACCTGCATTTTATTGCCAATGACATTGATGAAATAGCTGGTGGTCCTCATGCAGTTGTTGTCTTTACTATCTTTGCCCACCTTGTTTTTCACCCAGTAACATTTTACATTCATGAAGTAGCCAAAATCCGTCAGTCTGTTGTTGCACTGCTAAGCCGTGCACCACAAACTACTGTCATCATCAAGTCTGGAAACACTGCAGGACGAAAGGTACACTTGGTCACTTCCAATCCTACTTCGTTTTCAAATAATTTTGTCTTGTTTTCTTCTGATAATATTTATGGAAAACAAGAAAATGTGGTGCAATTGTTCTGCTGTCTTTACACGTATATTTAACTGCTGCTCAAAGATGTGTCTCAGTATATTTACGCAACATTCATACTACTTTTTCCAATTAAGAATTGGAATCGTCATTGATTACTTACAGGGGTGAGTTTGGGCACCCCTGACTAAAGCGATTCGAAAGCATAAGGATCTGCTCACTATAACTCCAACAGTACTTAGATGTAATACAGCGATTGATATGTGCAGTGCAAACAGCCAAAATTTGGTTATTTTAAGCAATATAGAAATCCTGTCCAGGACGTGTCCCCAAAAAACGTATGATCACCCTAGTATAAGAGGGCACCACACGTCATCAACTACTTTGTCTGAAGGAGATGTTTGCAGACAGGCCCAAAGCATGGCAATGAAACGTAGTGTCTCGTTCCCCTTCTCAGGGAACCATGGTTACACTCAGAACCCAAGATGTTCTATTTCACATCAGCTAAGCACTGCCACTGTGGGCACAACATAAGACTGTCAATATTCCCTACTGCCACTACCCAAACCTCAAGCCCTATACAAGGAAAGCTCTCATTTTTTTCCAACTTTACTCCCTTCCTTGTGGGTCAGGCAGCAGTGTGCAGTCTGAGGGCAGAGCTCAAAGATCTGGTTATGTCAGCTCTTTCACTAGACACCATCTTTAAGGCAATGCTGTCCCAAGGGAAACATTTTAGTTCCCTTAGCTGGTCTTTATCACTAGGGGGAGCAAGATCTTCTAAATTCTACCCCTAGGACACCCCCAGGGGAGCTACAGCCTTTCTACCTCAATAGAAAAATGTTCACCCCCATTCTGGCTATATCCAGAATCTCTAGAAACCAGTGCTCCCAAAGGTGCATGACAATGAGAAGGGATGCAAACCTTGGGTTCTAGGAGATGGGTGAAGTTCTTGGGAAGCGGAGGACCCTATTTTATGACCCTCAACAATGGGGGAGGGTTCTGCTTTACACTAAAGAGTCATGTCCAGGATCTTAACACTCCAGCACTCCTGCATGTGCCATAGAGCTTTGCAGATGTAAAATCCTCAGCGGCGCAGGGACTACGAAAGGTGAGATGAAAACCAGAGTACAAGAAAAAAGTCCAGAGAATAAGCCAATACAGATGAAGAAATGGTTTCAGGAACTGGAACATAGGAAAACACAAGAAAACAAATAGACATGAGCACCACAACGTTCCGACAATAACATAGCAAACACAGCGACAATACCAAGTTGCCCAGAAACGCTGAACCATCAGGAGGAGGTTTTGAGACTGATTTGAGATTGTTTCGACCACTTTCTCTAAATCACTTCTCTTAGATCATCGACATGTCTCTTCTGCACCCTACCTGTCAGAGGAGGGGGTTGTGAGAAGCACCACTCGCCTTTTGGACATGCCAACAGTCCTTAGGCCAGGATGAGCCAGGTTACCCAGAGGCTTTAGGCAAAGATTTGGATAGGCACGATAAACATCTCTTAAAAACCGCAGACCGCGGCCTTGCTTCTTTGAACCTCCCGACCACCGCCTCAACAGGTGTTGCTGAAACTGAAGACACACTGGACGAGGATGGTTGTGATTTGGACAGAAATCGCTCATCAAGCCTACCATGAGTGAACTCTCGTCTCTCGCACCGCCAGGGCAGATCTAGTCTGTCCGTGACATGGGCCAAAACATCAAGCAGCTTGTCATGTGTAGGGCTGGGAGGCTTGGAGGGCTTGCTAATAATGTCTCTACCCTCCTCAGTGACATCCAACTCTTCTTGGCTAGATGCCAGATCGAACTACTCACGGGCACACCAGTAGCAATGTCACGGAGTGACATTGGCCAGTAAGATTGTTGTGTTTAGGACACATACTTCAGACACCGGTCATGGCATTTGCAATAGTGTCAGCAATCTTCAGGAAGATGGTACGTGTCAAAGTACCATCCACATGAATGCCAGGACCTTAGGTTACACAGCAGAACATTGGACAGAGCATAACACTAGCTCTGCTGGCCCACTTTTATTTATCCAAAGTGCATCCTGTTGAATCTCTTCCCCAGTTAATTGATGCACACGTGCCCAGCTATCCACCTAATCTAAAAGAAAACATGATTCATCAAACCAGTCAGCCTTCATTCACTGCTCCGTTGTCCGGTTCTGACACTCTTAGGTCCATCATGGGCACTCATCATAGTCACTTTGCTCAGTCTGAGGCTATGTAGCCCCATAACACTGATGCACTGAATGTTCTATCAATAATGACCAGCATGTGCAGTCTTTGCACAATTTGAGCTATGGTAGCTTCAGACCAGACAGGCTAACTTTCACCCCCCTTGTGCATCAATGAGCCTGGGGTGCATAAGACCATAATGTCAGTTCACTGGTTGTCCTTCCTGTTACTGACCATTGCATAACACTAACTCCCAACAAGACTATTTTTTTCTATTATTATTAATATTATTATTATTATTATTATTATTATTATTGTTTTTTGTTTTTTTTTTGGGAGATACTCTAATTCTGTTATCTATTTGGCCCTTGTCAGAGTCACTCAGATCTTTTCACTTGCCCCATTTCCAACACATGAAAATTCGAGAACTGACTGTACTCTTGCTGCCTAATATATTTTTCCCATTGCCAGGTACCATTGTATTAATATAGTCAATGTTATTCACTTCACCTGTCAGAGGTTTTAATGTTTTGGTGGATTAGTGGGATGTCCACTAGCAATAAATAGAAACAAAATTGTATGTACTTTGTCCAAACCAACTTTGCTTATTCCAGGTCTGACAGTATAGTTAGTTACTCATATTTATATTTGTAAATATGTTTCTTCTGTCTATACATTTTTCTATTTTATTGTATGGAAGCTTGGAATCACTGGAAGCTTAATTTACTAGAAAGCATCCTTGTGTGTGCAAGAATTTCTTATTCTGATTTGTATTCTTACAGAATATTTTTCAAAGTGATTGGTATGCGATGCAGCTGAACACAGTGATGCGAGAGATGTTCAGCGATATTGATGGAGTAATCTACTTGGATGTCTGGCAGATGACTTCTTGTCACTATCTACGTGAAAATGTTCACCCAGGACCTGTTATCATTGCCAATGAGGTCAACATGTTCCTGTCATATGTCTGTCCTATCTGATTCCTCATTTACAATCATACAGCCACAAAGAATAATATTTATCTTGCTTTGTCATCATCTGCTATGTACATACAATGACACAATGCATATAGAAACAGACTTGAATTAACTGCTAACAAATACCTTTACAAACAATGGATAATGTAACATCTGGGACTTTTTTTTGATAAATTGCATAAGAAGAACATAAACCTAAATTATTTGAACATACTTATTTGTAAATAAAGTGACTGTTATAACTGTTTTGTCTGTCTCTATTCATTTGTGGAATTTTACAGTAAATACAATTTAGATTTACTAAAATTATAATATATTGTTAGCAGAATACCACAAACAGTTTTCAGTATTGTAGGACAAATATGATCATTTGTGTGAAGTAGACTGCAGTTTTCATTATCGCTGATACTGTGTTACCAAGCTAGAACAACAAACTGGGATAACCTCAATATACTGACATGACTAGGACTTGAAGTTGTTCGTGCCCTATGACCCATTCTGTTAGGATAGGGATAAGTGACATGAATTAACCTTAATACCACAATGAAGGCAATGTTTGGTTTGGTGAAGCATTTCCCAGGGAATGTAGGCAATCTAAAAAAAAAAATGTAAAAGAACTGTTCCAAAAGATCAAGCCAGTGACTTGAAACGATTAGGGCAAAGATCTGAAAGATTTGATGGAGCACCTGTTTAGTATTTCGTGTAAATATTATGGCTCTATAAGGTAATAATATATTTTCCTAAATCTATATTACATGTGATTAAATGTAACTGATCTCGATTTAGCTTAGCCTGAAAAAGAATCCCAAAAATAGTAATTAAAGCAATAAGCCCCAAGAAGCTGTGGTTTACGGTGAATTTATAACAGCTAAGGGGCGTAGTTAGGCACGTCACGAATCGGCCCCTTAGCTGTTATAAATTTACTGTAAACCACGGCTTCATGGGGCTTATTGCTTTTAAAACAAGGTTATTCCATATACGCAGTAAGGTTTCACAAAATAAAACAGAGCAAATAAAGTGTAATGATATTAATAAAAACATTATTCTTCCGCCAAACAATGTAGCTCCTCAGAAATGGTTGTGGTTGCAACAAAGTAACTGCAGAGCAACACACAAAAGTAAACAAAGGTATATATTTATAGAGTAATTTACAACAGCTTTGAACATGGCTCAACAAATCAGAATCAAGGACCAGAACTATCTGTTTTATAATAAAGCAATAAGCCCCAAGAGGCCATGGTTTACAGTGAATTTATTACCGGCTAAGGGGCGTTGTTAGGCACAACGCGAAGCGGAGCAGTATTCTTCCACCGGACAATGTAGTTCCTCAGTTGTGGTTGCAACAAAGTGGTTGGCTAACAACAAACAAAAGTAAACAAAGGTGTATGTTTGTAGAGTAATTTACAACAGCTTTGAACACGGCTCAACCAATCAGAATCAAGGACCAGAACTATCCGTTTTATAAAATAAAATGAATCATTTTAGAGAAATCATTAAATAAATTATACTAAAATGATAATTAGAATGCTGTTTTGCAGTTTGAAAAAGTGAACATTGTAACATTTCTGTATGTGGTCATATGTTATGACAGGTGAATTGACTTTATTTTAATGGAGAAGTCCATTAAAATAATGGAATTCAATTGTGCCCCCAATTTTGAACTGTAAAAATGTAGTTTAAATGCAGCTTCATAGGGCTCTAAACGATTCCAGCCGAGGAAGAAGGGTCTTATCTAGCGAAACGATCTGTAATTTTTTTTTCAGATAATAATGTGTATACTTTTTAAGCACAAAAGCTCGTGTAGCACAGGTTCTGAGATGCGCGTCCACATACTTGAATCATGTCGAAACGTCACACGGAACGTAGGCGGAACTGCAGTGTTTACAAAGCAAACGCGCAAAGACTAAGAAAGTGCAAGTAAGTCAAACGCTGTTTACAAACCAAAAGTTACAATGTGTCGGACAATTCTGAAGTTGTAGGAAAAAGTAAGATGGAGTTTCATACTCTCATACGACTTTTTTAGTAGGAGTAAACAGGCCATAAACTCGTAGTACGTGATTCGTAGTAGTGATGGGAAGTTCAGATCATTTTACCAACTCAAAATGAACGAATCGTTCAAGAACGGTCCGCGGACGCGCATCCGAGAGCCTGTGCTACGTGAACTTTTGTGCTTAAAAAGTATACAAATTTTTATTTTTCTAAAAAAATGACCGATCGTTTCACTAGATAAGACCCTTCTTCCTCAGCTAGGATCATTTAGAGCCCTTTGAAGCTGCATTTAAACTACATTTAATGCACACAACTGAAGTCCATTATAAAAAGAAAAATCATGAAATGCTTTCCTCAAAAAACAATTTTTTTTACCACTGAAGACAGAAAGACATGAACACCTTGGATGACAAGGGGGTGAGTAAATTATTTGTGAATTGTTGTTCTGGAAGTGGACTTCTCCTTTAAGTGACACTGTTCTTTCTTTTGTATATTTCAGAGAACCCAAAGGAAGGAACATCAGTCCCCTGAAACAAATCTTTTTACAAATCCTATTTGCTCTGCTTTTACTTTTACCTTTTTTAATCATTGATTGTGTTAACTGTGTTTCAAATACTTAAATAAACTTAACAGGTGTCACTTTTATTGTGGTTTGTATATTTATTAGTCAGGAATTTGTTGATGTAGCATTGAAGTCTATTTGAATTGTTAATATTGTCAAACATCAAATTGCAACATTGTTTAAATATTGATTTTAAATATTGATTTTAACTGCGGTATCAATATTATTTCAACAAAAGTGGTATAGAATCAACATTGTAATGTTAATTCAGTGACAGAACTTTTTTTCAACATTATGAAACAACATATTGCAACCTAATGACATATTTAAACATATCATTCACACAGCAGCAGAATATGGTTGTCAGTCCTGTATTTGACTCCTTAATATGGTTACGTTCACACACAGTCTGGTTAATTGGAGGCCCATTAGAAATATGGGCCTCTATATACATTTCTGCAAAACTGAAAAATGTGCTTATGTGTACGAATCACTGCAGTTTCCAGTTGAAATGAACACTTATATGGACAACTTTTATTCCCTTTTACACAAAGTATTATATTATGGCTTCAAAACAATTTTAACATCCGGCACAATTTGAAAACTGATACTTTTGAATGTTGTTGTCACATTTACAGCTTCATATGCGTGAGTTTTCTAATTCAGTAGGCTTGCTCGGTAGCTCACGCGATACCGCGTTGCGCTTGATAGATGAAGAGGTACGAACCCTGTGAAACTATGACAAAACAAATCCGCATAAGAAAGTTAAAATAGCATGGCTGCATCAACAAATCTGTTTTAGTATCACTTTTGCATTTGTTAACACTGTCGGTTAGGTTTAGGGTTGGGTTTGGTGTAGGGGATAGAGCATTCACCTTTAGCAACACTACAAGGATATTTGAATTCTGAACAGCCGCATTACGTACTTCGAGCAGCCTAATAAAAACACAGCAATACCTGCCTGTACTAACATAATAAAAATGTGCCATGGTCACGTATTGAATGTGTGTTTTGGCACCACTCTCTGGACATTTAACTTTGAAACTGCCGCAAAACATGCAATAAGGTAATTATAGTGTTGCAGCCGTGTAATTACGGTGTTTTCAGCATTGCAGCCGAGGGCGTTTTTTGTAACAACAGCTATAACAACAGCTGCAACAGTATGAATGTCGAGAAAAGAGGAAGGTCGCCCTTGCGCGGGAATGGGGGGGGGGTCAGGAAATGTCTGCGAGCCGGGACCCCAAGCACAACATCGTTCATGTTGACGTGCTGCCCACAAGGCTATCGGAGCCGCGCGTCAGTTTTTGAAGTTAACGGGGAGGAGAATGTCGGTTCACAACAATAAAATAAAAGTCTATCTACCGCACCGCAGTGGTCTCAAACTCAATTCCCGGAGGGCCACAGCTCTGCACAGTTTCGCTCCAACCCTAATAAAACACACCTGATCCAGCTAATCAAGGTCTTCAGGATTACTAAAAACTCCAGTCAGATGTGAGTTGGAGCTGGTTGGAGCTAAACTCTGCAGAGCTGCGGCCCTCCAGGAATTGAGTTTGAGACCTCTGATGTACCGGCACCTTCTCCATTTTTTTCTTGTTGTTCTTGTTACGGAAACAACAGTTCTGGCTACTCACTTGTCATTGGTCAGCTGTCAAAAAGGCGCTTAACGTAGGGTGTTTCTTTCAGAAAAGTTTAACTTTTTTCAACTTGAAAAGACGCTCTGAGCTGCAGAAAAAGATGCCGGGGGTGGCGTTTAAAAAAACGCTCAGGACTTGAAAACACGGTTTACTTCATAGGATTGTAATGTAAAGCAGACGCTGGCAGTTTTAAAAAAGACGCCAAGTGTGAACATAGCCTTACAATAGCATCACAAATACTGTCTTTATGAATGTGAAATGGGAGTCAAGCCTGTATTACTTTCCAGTGACCAAAGAGAATATCCAAGATACTCTTCATGGCCCACTGAAACTGCTTAAGGAACAATTGCTGTCAAAAAAAAATCCTCACCTATGTTTCTTCTTGAGACTTCATAAAGCTTATGAAACACTAAAAACTCATCTGGTGTCTGTGCATTCCAAAATAAAAGTGTATTTTAATTAAAAAAAAAAAAAAGAAAGAAAGAAAGAAAAAAAAACGTACTTGTTGGTGATGATGTTCTTGTTTTATTACTTGTGCCTGGGTCAGCTTTGCAACCCAAGTTTGCTGGTGCTTACACTATTGATAAAATACTGACACTGACTATGTAATCCGCACTCCTTATTGTTAGTGACAAACTTGAATCTGTCATTTCAATATGATGAAGCTTTATATTGTAAGGGGTGGAGGTATTATTTACAGTCCTGATGTTGATGGATTGACTGGGTGTGATGCTAAGTTTTTGTGTTGGGTGTATGCAGAACTGTCTGATCTAGATTCTCATCTGTCTTATTTTCCTGAGAGACAGCGTTGTGAGGTGTGTAACCTGATCAGCGAAGAGTTAATTTGCAAAAAGGTGTATTATTATCCATATATAGCATGACCTAAACCCTAAACAAAAAATTGTCCACTTTTAAGGCATCGCAAGTTCATGTTTTACTGTAGAAGCCGACAAGTGCCCTTGCTGTTTGTGAACAGAAGCTGATAAGTCCATTTTAGCGAAACAGCGCGCTGTATTCAGGTCAGGTGACAAGACTGCCAGTCACTTTGAAAAGAGGTGCTAGATGAGAGGAATTTTGTCAAAACTGACTAAAAGTGATCGAGGATGGATAAATTTGACGAGTTTGATGAACCTTTTGTTTGATTTTGGGCTTTTTTGTGCCTTTTTTAATGGACAGGACAGTAGGGAGATGACAGGAAACTACTAAGCGGAGAGAGAGGGGACCTCGAGACGGGATTCGAACTCGGGTCGCCGCAAGCACAGTTGTGCTATATGTCAGCGCACAAGGCTATTGGCGCCGACTTGTAACTTGCAAAAGCAGCACGTTACAATGGTGAAGGAAAAGCTGCTTTGGACCTGGATGGTCCTGATGGCTTCCAAGGTTACTGGCATGACATGGAGATCCCACTGGAGATGTTTTCTACGCGGCACAGTGAAGGAAACTCCATCATAATCTGGGGTGTCAAATGGCCGCTGGCTATGTGGACATGTTGCAGCGGGCATCCCTCTTGACTGAGGGCCCTCGTCTGTGTGGTAATGACGGGGTCTTTCAACATGACAATGCTGCAGTTCACGACGCCCACCTGATGAAGGAGAATAATGTCGCTCTTTTGGACCATCCTGCATGTTCCCCTGATCTAAATTCCAACGTTTGGGGATGGATGGCAAGGGAAGTTTATAAAAACTGACGTCAGTTCCAGACTGCGGATGCCCTTCGTGAAGCCATCTTCACCACATGGACCACACATTCCCACCAGCCTCCTGGAAACAGTCGCATCAAGCATGCCAAAATGAATGTTTGAAGTAATCAACAAGAACAGTGGGGCTATTCACTACTGAGTCCTTTTTGACACTTTTAGTTCTGTTGTGGGGGCTTCTTTGGGCTATGGTCTTAAACTTTTGATCAGCTGATCAACAGCCTGTTTGAGTTTTCTTTAGTTTTCTATAAACTGCCTACTCTCTATTTTTTGGCTGTTGCTCCTGTTTCTTCTTATGCCATTTTGAAGCAGTACTTACAACCTGGTTATGATCCACCAGCGTGAAATGCAAATACTTGTAATGTTCCCCCTGGTCTTAAGATTTTGTTCAGGAGTGTATAAAAAAACATACTTTCAGTGAACTTTAATTTTGTAAGTTACCTGTATTTAAGTTATCACTACTTAATCAAAACAACCCAACTGCAGTTTAAC
The DNA here is from genome assembly GCA_019740295.1 of Labeo calbasu. Classification (NCBI taxonomy): domain Eukaryota; kingdom Metazoa; phylum Chordata; class Actinopteri; order Cypriniformes; family Cyprinidae; genus Labeo; species Labeo calbasu. The sequence continues at coordinate 3,649 of JAHKKF010496217.1, read as the reverse complement.
TGATATTACTTGGAATGCACAATAAAAAAAAAAAACATGATTTCTGAAAATAAATAAAAATGTAGTTATCTGTTTTTGCAAATAAATTGATTATTTTCTATTTTATTTTCTGATGTTCCGAGTCAGACTAATGTTCTTGTGCATAACATTGATGTTGGAGAATTTCCATATAGGCCTAGAGTAAATTCTGCCAAGTGTGACGTTATGGCAGCTAAATATAGGTATTTACTCCAGCATGGTTTCACAACACCTATTGTCCTTGGAGTTCACCTTGTTTATTATTACCAAAATTTGATTTCACCTTTCGCTGTTGTATGGACTATTGCAAAGTGAATAGTTATGACGGCAGATTCTTTTCCGTTGCCCCATTTAGAAGACACTGTGGGTTGATAAATGCAATGTTCCAAAGGTTGATGCATTAAGTACTGGTTAACATTCCAAACTATGCAGCATTTACATTTAAGGAAGTTGTAAAGAGGAGCCATTTATTTTGTATATCCTTTTTTTCCTGTTTCTAGTTAGAGAGGGAGCTAAGTTTAGTATTGTCATTGTATATCTTATTTATTTATTTATTTATTTATTTTTAGCTTATTTAGTTGATTAAAACAGGTTGGGTGGGGGTTCTTACGTTTGTTATTTTGCCCTTGCCCCTCTTGAAGTCAATTTAGTGCTTCCATTATCTTTTTCCTATGTTTCTGTAATAAAACTCTTTTTGCCTTAAAGGGTCATGAAACCCCCGTTTCAGCACTGGTTAGTTCTCACCATAATTTTGAAAAATGCTGTAAAAGTGGGCGTGGTGCGCTGCGGAGCGGTGGGGGAAGAGGGGAGAGATTCAACTTCGGGTTCAGACAGTTTCATTTCGCTCCCATTGAGTTAACAACACAAATGCACAGGCATTTGCGCTCTGCATCGAAAACATATATATGAACGTACTGTTGCATCTCTATTAACTGTTAAGGCTTATTTTGCGGCATTTATAATCCTTTTGATAGGTTGCATTAAGGAGTTGTAAAAACCGCTATTACACTAACCTTATGAATGAATCGGGTTTGTGCCCTCTACTTACAAAGCAAACAAAAACAAACAGTCTCCTTCAATCCATTAACGTTCCTCTCAGTTATTGTACGCAATCTCACAGTCTGAAGCGTCTGCCATAGCAAATCAACACGCGCTGTTGTGAATAATTAGACAAAGCGTCTTCTCATAGGATAAGAACGCGCAGACTCATGAATAATTATGAGAAACCGACGCGTCATCGATGTACTATAGTCCATTGCAACGTCACAAACTGTGACGTCAGCACAATGTAGATTTTAAACCCGGAAGATGAAAATAGAGCTCAAAATTAACCGGTTTAATTCTCCAACAATTAAAATTAATGGATGCTAACATTGTCATATATGATGTGCAACACAAACACCTCTGCTCAAATCTCAGAAAAAGTAGTCTGGGGTTTCATGAACCTTTAACAAATTGTGGCTATTGAATAGTGTTGGAACGGTAGACAGGCTTTGCAATTTCACTTTGTAACGGTTCTTGCTCATCTATCCTAGACGGGAGGATGTAACAACTTATAAAGTTCATATCTATACATATCATGTCTATCTGAGTCATGCAGAAACATACTGTACGCCTCATAGGAGCCACGTGACAGACGAAAACATCAAACTAGATGGAATCAGAGTCTGAAGCTAAACAATCTGTGAGTCTGTGACTACCATACACCATGTGATTTTCTATTGGGTCAACATTTGTGTAGTGTATTTCAGACTTTAATCAGATTAAAGTGATGTTTGACTAGTGTGTAGCCTCCTTGAACAGAAGGTCATTATATGCATGTTAAACTGTGAGTTGTGTCCCAGTAATTCTTATCTTGCTTAACTGTCAGTTCGCAATTGTTCACTTGACATCTGTCTTGGGGATAAATGGGGCAGGACATAGATTGGGGGGAGTTGAAACATTGCCAGGATACAGGTGTACATGCCCGTAGTCAGCTTTTTTTTCAAAAAGTGGACCTTTTTCAGTTCCCTCCCATGAGGTTCAAATAAGTCATTTTGGTGACTTCTCATGCCCCAATTTGTGCCGGATTAGCATGTCTGCTAGTATCTTAACAAACACCACAATGATGATGGGTGGGGGCTCACATGATGGTCATGTAAGGTTTTGTGAGACAGTGGTGGGTGCATATGTATCCCTCCAGGGGGGTCAGGGGGCAGCCGTTCAGAGATTCATTGTGACCAAGGAAGCAATTTTCGTAGAGATCAGCAGATCAAATTCAAGTTTAATCCTCCCCAAGCTTCTCATTTTGGAGGCTCATGGGTACAAGAGATTTGCCCTGTTAAAACAGCTCTACATGTGGTACTTGGCAGCCAAACAGTATCAGAAGAAGTCCTACGAACAGTTCTGACAGAGGTTGAGGGAGTGTTAAATTCCACTTGGTTACGTCTCTTTAAAAAAGTCAAAAACTTATGTACAGTTGCTAAGATGATTTGGTTACCTCAAACTGATGAATAATAGCAGACTATATTTGGGAGCAGCTGTTGTGAATTCGACTCATTAGTTTTTTTTTTTTTGTTGTTTGTTTTATAGTTTTTTTTTCCCCTAATTTGTTTTATTTCTGTACTACATATCCCTCAATTCCTAGTCAATTTCAGGTCCTAGGGTGAACTCTATATATGGTGCACTACATTACCCATGTTCCCCTGGTTAAGGTCTATAAATAGACCTCACTTCCTTCCTTTGTCCCTTTTTGTCTTGGTGAGGTGTGGGTGTTTGAATGGGCACCCAACCATGTTTTTTGAGTCCTTTCCATAGGATGTCTTAAGTAAGTTTGTTTGTCAATTGTATAGTTTGAATTTGTTTATTTGAATTGTTTAGATGTTTAATCATTATGTGGATTAAGTACAATATTGATGTTTATTGATGAGTTGTTTGTATGATTTTGATTTCTTTTTACATTGTTTGTAATGACCTAAAACCATCCTGTTTATCCTGGGCATCCATTTCATCATGGTAGTCCTGCATCATGTGAATTCCTGCACTGCCTTTGATGTCAGCGTTAAACATGACCCAGCAACTTGTTATTAAAATACCTGTCGTGTTATTCTCGTCTTCGTGCGTGTTCTATAGACACACATTCGTGACAGCTACAAATTCTAAATAAGCATGTGATGTTGTTTTTACATTCTTTACCTAGCTGGTTTTTCAACTGCTAACATTTTATGTACATACAGTCTACACATCGTTCAATGTTATCTGTTGTTATTGCATCACTGAAGCGTAAATCTGAAAACACTGGGCTGATGGAGGTACATTTCGTCAAAATGAATTCTTAAACTACATTGTTGATTTTATGTAACTTAGAACCACTAGAAGGTATGTAGTAAGTATGTGTGCAGGCTCGTAGTGTTTCTTTACAAAATAAATTTATCCTGAATATCCTTTTTTTTTTTTTTTGTGAACTATCCCTATAAATTATGTGTGGACATGTTATTATATATTATTATGTCTTAGAAATATGTTATATGAATATTATTTGTACAAATATTTTGGCCTTATGGAATTATTATTACTTTTACTATATATATATATATATATATATATATATATATATATTATTATTATTATTATTATTATTATTATTATTATT
>JAHKKF010496212.1:0-12079 GCA_019740295.1 Labeo calbasu | reverse complement strand
TTTTTTTATTTATTATTTGTTTGTTTAGGAAATACTTATTTTAATTTTATGAATTTATTTTGTTTCTTTATTTTAAATTAACTTATTTACATTTATTTATTAATAATTATTTACTTTTTTTAATTTTGGGAATATATATATATATATATATATATATACACGCACACACACACACACACACACACACACACATATTTGGTGTATGTGTTTCTATATTTTAAATTCATTTAATTAAATGTATTAATTTATTTTATTTATTTTGGAAATAAACTATTTATGCATCTATTTATTTATTTACACAGTGTTGGACCCCACTGACTTTCACCACATGGACAAAAATACTGAAGTCAGGCTCAGAATAGCATATTATTTCTGCCATATACCTTTTTTATTTTTTATTTGTGCTGTGATTACTCAAATTATTCCCTGAACAGTCTAAATATTCAGCAATGTGAATAGCCCTGCTTTTTATGTGAGCATGCAATAATAAGCATCCAAACTAATTGGGTACACATGGGTTTTTTAAAGGAGGTGCCATTATTATCCTTAATCCATCGAGAGCAGAAGCCTTTCCACTAGTGTTGTAAATGTAGGACTTTGTTTGTTTTTGCTTATAACAATATTACATTTTGATAAAATTATGCGATTAAAATATAGAAAGAAAAGGTCGATTGTGTTTCAGTTGTGTGGTTGGTCTAAAATCTTCTTGTTTTACAGGTGAATGGTGTGCTAATAATCGACCTGAGAGCAGGAACCATAAGGTAATTGTGTTTGACCTATTTTACAGTCCTATTCTGACAATGACATGACTGTTTTCATGTTTTGTGATAGTTGTTCATGAGATTCTTGTTTGTTCTGATCAGTTAACCTGCTTCTTCTTCAGCATCCCATAATACATCCACCTGATGTACATAAATATTTAGGGGTTCAAGTGCGTAGTGCTGAAAACCTATTGTAATTGTTAGAATAGCCAAAGATCAGCGATCTCCACGTAAAAACCGATTGTGCAGACCAAACTGTAAGTTGTAGAGACTTGACTTGGAGGGATGGTAGTACTCACACCGCCGACAAAGTGACCAAGGCTCGCCCCAATTGTCCTGGCGGGGGCACTACAGTGATCAAAAGCACACAATTGCTCAGAACTCCTAAACCGTCAGTTGCAGCTCAAGTGTCTTATGCCGTTGGAATCCTTTTCAGGTATTTAGGATTTTTTGAAAAACTTAATTTTGTAAACTAGTCCTAGGCTTTTCGCCAAATCGGAACCAAACCAGTGCAGAAAGATTCTCTGGAGAAAGAATATCAATAATTATCAAAAAAAGAACTTTTGACTTGTCGTCGCAAAGGGACGCAAAAATGTTTGAAAGGGGCAGGGCCACTTTTAGTAAAATGCCTATAACTGAATGGAATGAGATACATTCACCAAATTCAGAACACTTATGTAAGAGCTCAGTTTGAGCTTTTTTTTTTTTTTTTTTTTTTTGAGGAAAAAAAAAAAAAATGCTGAGCTTGGCCCCTTGGTGGTGCTATAAAAAATGGTTGTACCTACATAACCATTTGTTCTATCAACATGAAAATCGCCGTGCACAGTCTTGGTCATTAATTTAATTAGGCGTTTAAGTCAACTAGATGATTACAGCACACTGAGAATTTACATAACCAGGAGTAACTGAGCCGTAATATTTCAAAACAGAAGTGCATTGTGACGCTCAGTGCAAGTAGTCCATTTAATCTACAAACGCTGTTTATGAATACTGCCTTTTTCTGTAGTCAAAGTGAGTAGTCCTGGGAAAGTCTAGGAAGTAAATAAAATGTTTCAATTAAAAATATGGCTGCAAGTGTATATAAGGACATTTGCATATCTCAAAAAAAAATGGCCGCCATTGACCAATGAAATTTGAACACCTATTAGACAAGGTTAACGGATGCCAATTTGAACGAAACTCGTCGTCCTGTTTGACCACAGGTGATTCTAAACAAGCATGTAAAGATTTAATGAAATCGGACCACAGCTGGCACTATAACAGTCATAAATGTAGGTAAGTAAATAAATAAATAAATCACATATTTCTATAATAAATTACATGGATTTGCGCTTGAACCCTGGTTATCGCTGCTTGCAGCTATATTTTTATTTAAAACATTTTATTTGACTTCTTATACTTTTTTGTTTTGTTTTGTTTTAAAGAAATGCCATCCCTAAAATGTAGTAATAATCTGCGTTCTCTTGAGTTGTGCAAGTAGTCCATTTGAAGCATCACAGCAAGATGGAAGAAAAAAAGTGCAATGTATCTGTATCTTCTATTAATTGAACACACATAGAGTAAATTATGTTTTTTTTTTTCTTCTACAGGACAGCGAAGTTAGAGTGATGTCTGGAGATTCTCAGCCTTTAATGAGCCTTCAATGCAGTGACACAGTCATCGACCCTGAAGAGCCAGAAACAGCGCAAAATCTCAAAATCTTGCAGGAATCTCCGCCTGTCTTATCAGAAGAATGGAAAGACATACAGTTAGCTGCTGTAGAAGATAAGATGATACAAACAGTAACCATGAGTGACAATGAAATGCATCGCAGTCCATGTCCAGCGCAGGAATCGCAGCCTGTCCTAACAGAATCTTCAGAATGGGAAGAAATACAGATAGCCGTTGTAGAAGATAAGACAATACAAATAACAGTAGCCTTGAGCGACAATGAAATGCAGACAGTTCCACAGACTCCCAGCATATCTGGAGAATATCCACCAGAAGCATCAGGCACGACTGAACCAGAGCCCGAACGAGACGTTAAACGGGAATACGAAGACGTAGCTGTGACGACTGAAGAAGACGAGTGGGAAATTGAGCATCTTGAGGAGATGCAAGCGTGCCAGACTTCAGCTGAAAGTATTGGAGCTCAGCTGAAGCCTGAGGATAATGAGCTCCATGAACCAGAAAAGTCTTTTCAAGCGGACAATTCGTGTCCTCACTGGAGCCCGTCTTCCTTGGGTGGTTATTTTGCCTCTGTACGGAATCAAATAACACAGAGCCGTCTTGTAAACATGGCGTCAGGGGAAAGGCTCGGACCTTTGGGGAAGCAGGAGGACTTTGATCTGTCCGATCCTCCTTTAAGACCCTGCACTGTACGACTCCGTAGGGCCGATATATTGCAAAGACCCACCAGACGATTCCACGTTTGCAATGTTTGTAACAAAATCTTCATCTACAAGCGAACCCTGAGGAGACACCGACGCTTCCACACCGGCGAGAGACCCCACGGCTGCTCGCTCTGCTCCAAAGCCTTCATCCTGCGCAAAACCCTCCGGCAGCACACTAAAGCTCACTTCAGGAGGCCGTACAGCTGCACGCAGTGTGAGAAGAGGTTCAAGCACTGGCGAAAGCTGCGGCTCCACTGGCGCTCTCATGCCGGAGAGAGTCCGTTCGTCTGCAGCCGCTGCGGGAAATGCTGCAAGACTCTGAAGAGCCTCGACCGACACCTGGCTTACGTCGACCATGACTGACTAACCAACAGAGAGATCAATTGTTTGATACAAAAAAGGATGTAAGAATCATAACGAATGACTTTTTGCCATAATATTCAAAGTGTACACGACGCTATGCAGTTATGTATTGCCATTCGTGTTTATGAATAGTGTAATATTGTGACTTTTTCTTGTGTTTCAAACGTAAGTGGAATAAACTGAGTTGTGTGTATTCTTTACAACTATTATTTCCTGGTAATGTCAAGTAACAAAAACCTACAGTCAGTACATAATATGGCCTGTAGGCTATTTCTTCTTCTTCTTTTTTTTTTTTTTTTCCTTATTTAGAAGTTATGACAACTTATAATGGAATTATTGCCAGCCAACACACTACATTGCACTTAATATGTAGGATAAACATTTTTTTGAGCTCATTATTAAAAAAAATAAGACAAAAGTACAAAAATGAATAGATGTTATTCAACTTCTTTTGGCATAATTCACTCATGAATGGTGTGGTGGTGCAAAATAATAATAATGTTATTGGTTTAAGTTCTAATTATCAGCTAGTATAGTTTTTGCTTATAGAACAACATATATTTTACTGATAATTTTGATCACCATAAGTGAAATGGTACATATTGCAAAATCATACACATAAATCCAAAGTTACTGTACATAATATTGTTGATTTTTAAAGGACTTTAGTTTCTTTTCACCAACAAAATGTGGTCTTACATGTGTGTCATGAATTCAAAATTTCATTATAAAACGGATAGTTCCGGTCCTTGATTCTGATTGGTTGAGCCACGTTCAAAGCTGTTGTAAATTACTCTACAAATATATACTTTTGGTTATGTCTGTGTGTTTGTGTTGTCTATGGTCTGAATGGGTTGTTGTCTGTTTTGACGGAAAACAAACAATGCATTCTAATAAAATAACACGAGCCAATGGACGTGATAGCCTGTTACATTACAATTTCACTTACCACATAAGGAGAGATGACTGAGGACGATGGTGAAAGATTTGCAAATCCTGAGCACCTAATCTTGCATCTAATCTTGTAAAATGTTTGGTAAATACTGCCGCTCCAGTATATACAGAGCATGTGTGACCGCAAATCTCGAAAGTGAAAATAAAAAATGGTCGTGCATTTAAAATCAGTTTCAATGCCACGCATAGCCTATTAACAGCAGGTCTGTGATGCCCGCAAATTATATACAGTATAATTTCCCAACAATATAACTGAGATTTTTTGTGAGTGTTGAAATATATATTTGCCTCCCATCTAATGGATGATTGCATGGACTATTGGCCCAAAACTACTGTAAACCATGGCTTCTTGGGGCTTATTGCTTTATTAATGACCATTAGACATACATTTGTTTGTATTTGCTGTTGGGCTAAAGGTTCATTCTGAATGCAGAGGGACAAGAAGTGAAACTGTAGTGTTACTTTATTGAAATAAATGTTGCCACACCTAAAACAATAACAAATAACAAATCTTAAAGTTTGTGCATAATAGTCAACTCACTGGTAAAGCATTGGAATAAATGCAGCCATAACAAATGTATGAATCAGTTAATACATCTAAAATGTATGATATGAAAAAAAAAAAAAAAAAAAAACACATATAATAATTTTCATAATTTGAATTTACAGACCCACCACCAAAATCATAAATTAATAAATAATAGTTTTCAAACCGGTCCCGCGAGAACCCCCAACACTGCACATTTTGTAGGTCTCTCATATTTGACACACCCATTTCAGGTATTTTTGCTGTCTCTACTAATGAGCTGATGAGTTGAATCAGGTGTGATAGATGAGGAAGACACAGAAAATGTGCAGTGTTGGGGGTGCTCGTAAGACCAGTTTGAAAACCACTGCTCTATATAATACCATGTGCCATGACTAATCTCTACTTATAACTAATAACTATTATAAATTTGCCTTTCCCTCTCTCTTTCTTCAGAATATAGAAACAAAAATATTAAGACATGTAAATATTTGTCTTGGATGTGCCATTTGAGATTCATTCCATCCCACAGTCGCCTAGTCGAGCAGTTAAATCACTCAACCGCGCAATTCAGATGTGACCTCTGCAGAGAAAAGTGAAAATAATGAACAGTTGACACAGTACTACTGACAAATGTTTGATGAATACAACAGTGTTTTATGAGCCTGAAATCTAAAGTATTGCTTCACTTACCGTTGTCTTCATATCTGATATTGTAGGCAACAGGTCCACTGATATTGAAACCAAGGTAGAAAGACACCTGGCCTGGTTTGCACACACTGACCCAGTTGTGAGGGGTGACTTGAATCTTTTGCCCATGTACAACAGCAAACACTTCATTATTCTTAACCTTCCCGTTGATGCGCTGAAGACATTCGACTTCTGTTTGTTCATGTCCTTCAATGAGGAGCTCCTGATCCATGTGATGTAGTTTTGAGGTATGAATCAGTCTCTGCAAGCCTCTTTCTTTCCCAAAGAAGAACAGAGGCAGCAGGTAGCGACCGCTAAGGTATTTCTGATACTTTCCTTTGTATGACTGACTCAAATATTTGACGCAATTTTCAAGGTTTGGATGATTTGCGGTTGCTCGCTGTGTATCATCAGGCCAAAAGAGCAGAAGGATCAAGAGGTAAAACTCTGGGCTTCTTTCTTGTTTTTTACTCACCCAAAGTTCCTGTAACCTGGCCTGAAGATCTTCTGCATTTGCACACGGTTCTTTGGACTGACTCAAGAGGATGTTGGCAAGAATGTAGACAATGATTTGGGTCTCGTTATCAGGCTGTGGATTTTCAATTTTACTTGTATATCGTTTAAGCAAACTGATGTCTGATTTTAAGAAATGAAGTAGCCCTCCAAAAGACTTATTTTTTTTCTCATTCAAGGTGTCTTCATCAGTCTGCCCGCTCTGTGTAAAATATCGCTTGTAGCACTCTTCAATTTCATTACGAAGGTAGTCTGGTTCCTCTTTATTGATACTTGGTCTTGAGAATGCAAGGTACCATTCAAAGAAATCATATCGAGACTCCACATCACCTTTGAGACTACTGATGAAATTACTGTATACTTGATCAGAGCCTTCAAGAGGCGTTTTTGGATGTATGATCTTGCAAACCTGGAGGAACCCAAAGAGACCCCTGTAATTAAATTTGGTGTTGTCTTTCGCCTCATCTTCAGCAGCTTCCTCTTCATCTTTAAATGCATCAATGGCAGACTGCGCAATGGGCAAACATGCTTTCATGTCGGATAATGTTTCTTTATTGTCACTGTCCAGCTGTTTTTTGTAAACTTGCCCCAATGTGTCCTTCAAATCAGATTTTGTAGAATTTATTGTAGTGGCCACTCTTGCCCATTTTTTTGCCTCATCATAATTGTTGACCTTAATGTAAAACAAACGTGCAAGAGTTTGAGGACAAAAAGGGTCTCCAGAGAACAAAGCTGAAGCCAACTTCAACAAACGAATGCACTGGTCAGTATGATTTTCCCTTATGATGTCAAGAATCAGTCTGGAAAACAACTGCTTTCCTTGTTCTGTCTGAAGCCTTGTGACGAACATGCTCTTGCAAATTTGTAAATAACTACTCGCTTTTTCTTTTTCCAAGCTGTTCAAGAAGTCAAGAGCGATATCAGATCTTGTCACATTGTGCTCAGTGAAGATTTTTAGACAGGCATCAGCAATCATTGGATGTGCCAGACGTATGCATTGGCTGTTCTGTTTATCTTCTGAGAAAATGACTATGAGATCCATAAACGGCTTCATTATTGTTTCCAGTGTGGGGTTTTGGTCATCGGTCGGCTGTTCAGTCTGATTCATGAATTCCTCACAGAAAAGCTTCGACAAGTGTGAACCTGGGACATATGAGTTTATCAAAGCCAAAAAACTGAGAAGTCTTGTGCCACTGGACTTTTTGTCTTTTTCAACATGTTTTATCATATTTTCTGTGATTGCTTTCTTTGCATCCTCTTTCTTGAAACCTCCCTGCATTATGTTAAAGGCATGACACTGTGACATTTCCTTGTGTTTCTTTTTCAATGTCTTCTGTTTCTCATCAAACCTCTGTTTCTCATGTGGTGAGAGCTCCATCTTGAGCTTCACATCATCTGTTGCTTGAGCAGTGGTAAGACAGTATGCAGAGCTGCAATTAAAAATGATCACAACTGGAGTGTTTGTAGTGATGTCCCTCTCATGTATTTTTTCAATCAGGCTTTTCCGGAAAATATTCTTGATTTGCAGATCATCATTTTCCTGGATGTCTAGTAACAGCAGCACAGTTTTCTGACCTTGTTCTTCATTAGACAGCAGAAAAAGGTCCACCACTTGTTTTGATAGCTTTTCGATGTTTTCTTGTTTTGATAGACCTGAATTGATGACTCTGGCACATCTGAGATCTTTCCGGAAATGCCAAAGCACCTGCATGGCGAGAGTTGAGCCTCCACTGCCAGGCTGGTGCCGTAAAGAAACTTCAGTGATGAGACGGTGTTTTCTCTTCTTTCTCTCAACTAACTGTTTTAAATCCTTAAAGTGATCCCTTTCAACCAATGGCGAGTTTGTAGATGTGTGAAAATGTAGCCACTGTGGTGGGGCTCCTTTAAGGAAGTCAGTCTCATGCTTCCTACATACTTTAGAGTCAATGACTTCAGACTCAAACATATCAGACCACACAATGTCGAGGCATGATAGTGAATATTTAAGTTCAGCTGGAACTGAGATCATTGTTTCACTGGATGACGGTAACTGGTGCATCATCAGTCCTGTTTGTCTTTATCCAATTAGAAAAAAAGAGCTTTGTGGGAGAAATGTTTCAAAGTCCTGCAAAATAACAAAACAAATATCATAAAGAATAATCACATTTGCACACTGTTGTAAATATAGTCTCATTTTTAAGCAATGTTTTTTGGCATAAGTATGCATTTTTTTCAATAAAATCATTAATCATAAATCATTTTATTGGTGTTTTATTTTATTTGGTTTATTGTTGAACTTGACTATTTGCTAGTAATTAGCAAATCACAGAATAACTCAGCCACATACAGATTTATATGTAGGCTACATGGTTATATTTGCTGAATCTCTGCTTACTTATGATGGTAATTATCTTAGTTAATTGTTATGGTTTGGTAAGGAGGCTGAAAGATGAGGCTATAATCAATATCAGTCTTTATTCAACAGAAATAAGTTATTCCACAGTCCAAAACCAGGGTAAACACTTGACATACTGATTATGAACAAAAGACAATTGGAAGCAGAAATGCACAAGATAATGATCACCTAAACAAGACATATGTGACAAACAAGGACATATTCAGCAACCAAAGGAACAGGAACTTAAATGCAGGAACTGAGAAACCAGGTACAATGGTAATAAATAAACATCAAAATCAGAGCTTTGGGAAACAGAAACCCAGACAAACTGAGACATTAATACTACTGGAAACACTATGGACCCATTTCACAGTTCAGTTATTTATGTGTGGAACATACTTTACGCTCAGCCTTTGTTTTAGAAACACTCAAACAGCAGCATTTTTCTGTAATTCAGTGGTACGGTAATATAACACAAAATGCAGTGTTATAAGTATATAATATTTGCTAGATTTACAATGTTAAAACACATAATCACAGTCTGTCAAAAGTGTCCATTGGAAGTTAGTACTTTAATCATAAATACACTTTTATAAGACAGAGAAATCCATAAATTGTCTTACCGTCTTGCTGACAGTCAGCTGTTGTTCAGTATTCAACAGCAGATAAGGCACCGCACACCTTTTATATGCTAAGAAATGAATCACTCTCTTTGTGTCAAACCAGTTACACCTGAAGTCATTGTTCTGTGTTATAACTCACTTAAAAAGAGAAACTAATATGTATGTAAGTACATTTTCATTTGTCTACAAATGAAAGTTAGGGCACAATACCTGCTCTAGGTGTGACAGAATAATATACAAAATTATTAATGAATAATTATTAATGATTGGATTAGGATTGCATTTTGAAGGTCAGGAACTGCAGCGTATCTTTATGCATTTTTCTATTTCTATTTCTATATAGCTTTGCAGGCTTTGTCAATTGTCAGGACAAGTCTACTTTTCCTTCCTGTAAAATGGAAGTTAACTGCACCTGATTCTAAAAAGTACCTGTATCAATAATGGCACCAAACTCTCAAAGAATCTCAGGCATCTGAAATATTCTGTTAGTTTAGATGACTAACATGACAGATGACAGGTATTTTTATTTCTCTGGAAATTAAAGTTCTGACTCACCAGACAGTGTTTAAATACAAAAGATGCATTTCTTACACACTGCACTCCCACTATAAATTGATGTGTGAAATATAAAATTATAAAGTAAATTCTTACAAGTAATGAGATGGGATTAGAAAACAGACATCAGTGAGCTCAGCAAATGATTTTTTTTTTTTTTTTTTTTTTTTTTTAATTACAAAATGACACAGGTTATTCAAAATGAAAGAATGGATGGATGGCTGTTTTTACATTCACATGTTCATGTTTTCTAATCAAACCTGATAGAGAATGTGTAAGGTTACTAAAGGTGAAGTCAGTGAAGTCAAACCTACATACCTTCAAAACATAACACTAAATAACACAAGGCAGATAATTATTTGCAGATGCAGTTTAATTTATATGTGCAGCTGCAGTTCAGCACAGGCTATTACAAATTTAATCAGCCAGTGATGTGTTACAATTTTCATCAACTTGAATTAAATTATTATTTTTTTTTTTTTTACAGTTTTCTGGAAAGGAAGTGGGTTTTGAACTATTTTTTGGAATTTCTAATGTTACTATTTATTTATGTTGAACTGTTTGTATTATGACATTGCTCATTTGCAAGTCATTATACAAATTATTTTAATATTACAAACATTTATGAAAAAGGATGGTAGGTATGCAAAGTAACTGTACTGTAAAAACATTAAATAACCTAACCAAATTTTCTGAATCCAGTGACCATTTGCTGAAATATTAGGAGCTGAACATGTGGTTGGGGACAAACAGACGAACATTTTTCAAGTCATTCTGGAATTTTGAGCCAAAATGACCACAGACACTCTTTATCACACTCTGAGCCCACATGTCTGTGTTCAGTAGTCAGCAGTTTGTGTGTTTCTTGATCTCACTGGCTTTCATGAGCGCTTTGATGGCTCTAGCTCTCATCTCCAGCTCCAGTAACTCCAGCTGCTGAGCCGACGGCTGCTTCGCTGGGGCCGCAGGAGCTTTTTCTTGGACGGCTGGTTTTTCCAGCGACGCTTCCCTCAGATCTTTGTGTTCAGAGCCAGACGTCAGGGCCAGAATTTCACTCACGCTTCTGTCAATGTCCTGCTGAAGCTCCACTTTGGGCTCGTCCGGCTGAACGGCGGCGGTGGGAGGCAGAGCTTCGTCTCCAAGCGCCGATTCTTCAGCTTTGACCACTTTATGACCCTCAATGTCACTGTCGTCAATTTCCGCGTTGATGCTGAGAACGTCACTGTCTTCTCCAGAACCTGTGCCTGACACACACACACAGATACACATTTACATCCAAATCTGACTTTCACTCATGAAAACACTCTGAAATAAAAGTCTAAATCTATAATGAGTTATTTACCTTGCTTTTCTTCTGTTTCAGGATTTTCTCTAAGTGATGAAGTGGAGTCCACATTACTGTCCTGTCTGTAAATGTTAATCAAAGTTAAACTTGTTACTGACCTTTTGATAATGCATTATCTTAACACACAATTCAGAGAGTTTTGACTTACTGACTGTCAGGGAAGTTCTTCTCTTCAGATGTGGCTGATAACTCTTTACCTTTACAAACAAACAAAATAATATACCTTTAAATACCATAATACAAATAAATACGAGGTTTTTATTCCATTGTTCAGACACAGATAAAGTTGAATTTGTGATTTACCCTCTAGAATCTCCAGCAGATGAATCTCAGAGAGCTGCTGCAGCTGATCCCAGCACAGTTTCTTAATCTCACTAAAAGAACAGTCCTGCAGGAAACAACAGAGCGAATATTACAACAGCCAATGAAAACACTACATCTGACACATGTGACCAGGAGAAAAACAAGACATTTCCAACTGGAATCTTTTAGGGTTTTGAAAAATCAGAAGAGTGTTATTCATATTTTACATGAAGAGTACATTTGGACTAATGAGATTTTAGTATGACTGTGTGTGTTTAGATAATAAACACTGTTAGGATATCATTAGTCACGTGACATTTTTACTGTAAAACCTAACAAATGTCTCTACTTTCACTTTTTAAGTTATTTAATGAGCAACAATTTGTTGAACTTAATTGTGTAAATCTGTACTTGTACTGTTTACATACTGTGCATTAGTTACTATAATACAATGACAGGCCATAATATAATCGCATACAGCCTCATCTGATGTCAACGGTGCAATTATGCACGTAAACAAAATAAAGGTACCTTCAGTTCATCCGGAAGCATCTTTTTGAGCTTATTCTCTCCCAGCACATGAAAACACTGTTCCAGCATCTCCTTGCGGTCCTGCATGTAGGCGCTGATGGGTTTGAAGGTCTTGTTCAGGTCCAGTCCGCCCTCCTCCAGATCACTGGGCTCCTGAGGAACCTCC
>JAHKKF010496210.1:0-13389 GCA_019740295.1 Labeo calbasu | reverse complement strand
TTAGCTACAGGAGGCCTTTATTCAGCACTTTTTATTATGGATGGATGCACTTTATTGGACTTGTTTTGGATGAAGAGAAACATCCACCCATTGCACTGCAACTCCGATTACATTTGTCTGAAAGAAGGAAGTCATATACACCTAGGATGCCTGGAGGGTGAGTAAATAATGGGCTAATTTAGGTGAACTATCCTTTTAAACAACAAAACCTTTTAACAAAAAAGAGGTGTACTGTAATTTATGTGTGTAGTGCATAAACCCCAAAAGAACCCATAACTCCTAACCAATACATCCTTAGCAGGCAACACTAATGAAATCTATAAATATTAAAAACATCTTTGTAAAGCCATTATTGATTTCATCTGATGCATGTAGATGTCTGTATGTGTGGATGTGGGTGTGTGTGCAAATATCACGTAATCATACACATCCTGAGCACCAGAATGAAACCCTGAAAAGAAAACCCTTGGTATCATCCAGCTCAGACAAACATGCTGTTCAGCCTCCAGCAATTCTAAACATGTCAGAAAATCATTTGGTTCCAATTTCAGGCATCTCAATTTCCTGAAATCTCATCACATTGGATATGGAAGATGAGCTACACTTTACAATCCACCCTGTGTAACTCTCAAACCTTTTGACCTCTAATAAATGTATGTTTTTTTTTTTTTGTTTTGTTTTTTTTGGACATCCATTTTACCAATCTTTAAGTTGCCATTTTAACCAGTTGTGAAAACAGCAGTCTACAAAATACAAAAAAAAGAACACAGGTTGAATGATTGATGATGATGCTTTCTTATGATGCTAAAATACAAAAAAAAAAAAAAAAAAAAAAAATGAAAGAAGGTTCCAGCTGATGCCTTTGTCACAGCCACAGACAGTGGATAACAGGAATAGAGAGACTGTGAGAAACTGGTCAAACGAGTGTTAGGGTGTCAGTGTGGAGACACATCCCCTTGGCAATTGAGACGCACACACTCACACAAACACGTGAGACGTACATCTGTCTGTTTTAACACGCGGGGGTCAGAGACATCTCCACTGCCACGAAATCTGCTGCTGCAGAGGATACGCACTATTATCTGCACCCTGGGCATAAAAAACAACAAGGTGTGTGTGAGAGAAAGAGAGAGAAAGTCTGTAAAATGACCCTATAGTACCATCTGTTTTGCTATACTGTTCCTCCGAGATGGTTTGCTTGGTCTACTTACAGATAAGCCAGTGTTTTTCCTTAAGCATGGACAAAACAAGAGGATATATACATATATATGCTGTACGTGTAGCTCCCAAACAATCAGTGCCAGTGAAAGCAACTGCTCTGGACCATGTGCTGTGAGACATAGTCCCTTGATACTATGTCACACTTTGATGACACATGAACAGGTACTAGAATAAACAGACACTTTGAAGTTGTATTAGGAATGTGTATCATAGCGTCTTCTTTTTCTCATCCACTCCTTCTGTTGTTCTGCGGCTCTGTTACTGTGCTGTCTTTATGCTTGTTTCTTCTCTTCTGGCTCTTTCTGCCCATCTCTGTCTCTGTCTCTGCCCCAGGCTGTGTGACAGTGAGTTTCTGCTGCTGTCTCCTCTTGCAAGAGCTTTGATGTCTGTCTTACTGTTACTGTTCTAGGAAACCATAACCTCAGAGCATTGTGAGAAGTGCAGAGTGTGGGGAGTGTTGTTCAGAATTAATTCATCTTTGAGGAATGTCAAGTTCATTGTTTAGGAATGTTTTTCTCTTTGAGACTTTTGTTTTTCAAATGCTATTTTACAATAAAATGAAGCACAATGGAAAGACATGGGAGGTCCATATAAGTTAAATTCTGTAACATTTTTCATATTTTCGATGTGCATTATCATTCAAAAGTTTGATAAGATCCGTTTAGTCTCTAATGCTTATCTAGGCTGCATTTAATTGATAAAAAAAAATCAATTTGCAATTGTGAAATATCACTATTAAAATAAAGTTTCTGTTTTAATATAATTTAAAATGTAATTTATTTCTGCTATTGCAAAGCTAACTTTTCTCCATAACTACTAATAAGCAGCAAATTAGTAGTTTATTGAGGCAAACGTCATAGTTAATGATTTACAGTATTAACAGCGGGAACTGGTCCTTAAATAAAGTGTGACCGAAACATTTGCATTATTATTAATGCTGAAGACATTGTGCTTCTTAATATTTTTTGAGAAAACCATTTATTTTTCAAGATTCTTTGGTGAATAGAAAGTTTTAAAACAAGAGCATTTATTTAAAACAGAAATCATTTGTAACATTATTAATATCCTTACCATCTTGTTTGATCAACTGAATGTTTGAACAGTATGTATATATTTATAATGTTAAGGCTAAAAAGTGGCTGACTACTACAAAAGCATGTAGATCATATAGATTGTACTTTAAAATTTAAATTAGGTTTAAATGCTATCAGTTTTAGAAGCCCTGCAGTCTGTTTTCATATTAATCTGAGTGTTTCTCTCTCTCTCTTTTACGTTTTTACCCATCTCTGCCTGTCACACTTAGATTAAACAATTCCAATCTGCCTAGAGACCTTCTCTGGAGACACATCAGCACATGCAACCCAGAACTGTCAGCCGCAAACCCGCTCATACTCGTACTCTCTCTGTCGTGCTCTGATCAAAGCCTCATTTTTGACTCTAAAATAGACCCAAATACATGTATCTCAATGCAATGACACAATACAACATCACTGAACTTCACGGAGGAAATCCCACATACAGATCAAACGCTCACAGAGCTCCAAGTGTGTCAGGATTTGCTTGTACTTGCACTCCAAACCATGAGGTCCAAAGGGATCGGTCTTTGAACTCAAGTCTGCTGTGGGCTGTCCAAAGGGGTTTAAGGCAGAATGCTTTTTTGCTTTACAAACTGACCTCCATTCTTTTTCTTATGAGATAATGAAGTGCTCTTTGGGAAAAAAGCCAGACACAGTTTCTAGGAAACTTCTCACTAACTACTGAAAGTGCACAAGTCAGAAAAACTTATCCATATGTCTCTCTGGCAAAGGAGATGAGTTTAACTAATTTTAACTAGACCACTGAGAAAAGTGGCCTGGATCTTTCCCGGTCTACTTAAAGGTGATGTGTGTAATTTTTCAGTGTAACATACTTTCTCCTATTCCAATGTAATATGTAGCACATACAGCTGTAAGAAGCAATTTTGGTGGTTGATTTGGGAATAACTGAAAACACTGTGGCCCTGTAGCACTTTTAAAAGAGATAAAATGGCATGACATATAATCAACTGACAACAGAACTGACTTGGTCTTTTGGCGGTAATATATTACTGTCAGGATCAGGATTTACTAAAGACATGCAGTGAAGAATTAGCGCTGAAAAGGCGTGGACATAGTTATTTTTGCGGAGTATTAAAAAGAATCACACACCATAATTTCTTAATGTTTGTGCTTGTAAAATTAATGGTATTTGCGCCATTATTTAACAGAAATTTGCACTGCTCTTGGTAGATTGTGCTGGTAATAATGGATGAAATTTGGTGTGCGCATTGTCAGTAAATCACACAGATTTTTTCTCTACCATCGGTGCTTTTATGGAATTGCGCTCTAATGCTAATTTGCCCTGTTTAGTAAATCTAGCCCTAGGTAAATGTTGTACTCTTAAAAAAAAACCCTGAAAAAATAAATAAATAAAAAATCAGCACCATTTCCACCAAAATTTTAAGCAGCACAGCTATTTATAACATTGATACTGAGTTTTTCCTTGAGCACCAAATCAGCATATTAGAACTGTGAATATTAGTATTTTGAATTGTAATAATATTTACAATTTAACAGTTATTATTCTATTTTTGATCAAATAAATGCAGCCTTGATGAATATTACACTTAAAAATCCTATAAACATTAAACAGTTACTGTATTGTTGCTAGGGCTGCCCCCTAATAGTCGACTAACCGTTAGCTGATGAGAAGAGGCTTGGTCGACCAAAATTGTATTAGTCACTTATTCGCAGAAAAAAAAAAGTCATGGACAGATCGTTAACGGCTGGTCTGTGTGGTAAAATAGTACATAAGTGAGCGTTTGGATATCCTCCCCGATCATTCATTGACCTCAAGTATGGCTTTTCATTTGAAATATGTATGTAGTAGCAACTTTACATGGCAGGTCAATGTAATGTTAACCTAGAAAAATATGTGCTATTCGCTTACTGCATGACAGATGGAAGCACAGGTGCAGTCACTTGACCTTAAAATATTCATAGTCATTTTTGGTCATACAGATAAAAGTAATAAATCTTTTGAATCTCTAAAAAACTCTATGTTTATTTGTGTGCACTCACAATAACAACAAAAGATTGCTCTTTTGTAAAATAATGAAAGCAAACAGGATGCGCTTTCTGCTGTCTTGGTCTCCGAGAACTTGAGCACGAAACTTCAAGCTATACTTCTATACTTGCCTTACAGGCATGAAAAATATGTCTATAGAGAGTGAAATGTCTACTTTCAAATGAACCAATTCAAAACCAATAGAAAACAAATATTCACTGCTTCGGAGATGACAAGTCAGAGGGCAGCCCTTATTGTTACATGCATCACCTTTGACTGAAGTAGCCTGACCAAGAGCTCACATGAACACTGTTTTTAACAAATAAGAAAACCCTACTCTTTTCATTTTACGTGGCAAAAATGAGTACTTTGAATACCGCAGCAGAGTAAGCTAAGAGAGAAAGAGAATGAGAGACTGAGGGAATGAGAGAAAGAAGAGGGTGAGAGGACGAGGACAGAGAGGAGGATTAAGTGAAAGAGTAGACACAAATCAGAGTGAAATAAGATGTGAAATAGACACTAGAGCACTGAATGTAGAGGTGAAGGTGGAAGAAAGATGGAGGTGTGAAGTGGAAGATAGAGATGGATATAGAAACCTCTCAAAGGATGAGAGCAGAAGAGGAACGATGGCTGAGAAGTCAATTAAAGATTGGTTCAAGGACAAAAGAGAGTCAGGACTTAAATTAAAAAGTTTGGTTTGGGAAATAAAGCAGGCTGAAAGAAATCCAAAGAATGTAAGCAAACTAGATTAAATATGTGATGGTATTTGCCATTCACTCCCACAATGCCAGAGGGGTATGGGTACTTAAAAAAAGCACTGAAATGCAGGGGGTTCTACTAGGGTTTGGTTTTTTAGCATGTTCTGTATGAATGTTAAAGTATTTTAGAAAAAAATGTGAAAATTAAATAAACAATTGAAATTCGCTTTTAAAAAATGGCTGAATTCTGTCACTGAATGACAGAATAGTAAAACTGATACTTGCCTCAGGCCCTGAAAACACATATAGAGGTAGTCAAAAAGGCACGTGATCACATTGCATATGTATTATACACACTAGCCATCCTGAATATGCCCACAATAGCAGTCAAACTCTGTCTGTCCTGGTGAAAAAGACGTAGTATTAAATGTATTAAAAATATATTTGAAATTCAAGTAATATGTTTATAGTACATTTGTATTCCCAACATACTTATTTGAAGTGCATTAAAAATATATTGAATTGCATTTTAATATATTTCTAAAAAGTATACACGAAGTGCTTGGGTAATAAATATGTGACCCTGGACCACAAAACCAGTCTTAAGTCGCTGGGGTATATTTGTAGCAATAGCCAAAAATACATTGCGTGGGTCAAAATGATTGATTTTTCTTTTATGGCAAAAATCATTAGGACATTAAGTAAAGATCATGTTCCATGAAGATATTTTGTAAATTTGTTACTGTAAATATATCAAAACAATTAACTTAATTTGAACAACTTTAAAGGTGATTTTTCTGAATATTTTGATTTTTTGCACCCTCAGATTCCAGATATTCAAATAGCTGTATCTCAGCCAAATACTGTCCTATCCTAACAAACCATACATCAATGGAAAGCTTAGTTATTCCGCTTTCAGGTTATGTATAAATCTTAATTTCGAAAAATTGACCTTTATGACTGGTTTTGTGGTCCAGGGTCACATATATTGTTAGTTAAGTTTTTCAGAAGTAACACAAGCATACTTTAAGTGAAGTTTTAGTGTATTTACAGAAAATATACTTATTTCACTCTTACTCAAAAGTACATTTTATGTGTTCTTTGTGTAAGAAAACAGCAAAATCATTCAGCTTTTAGTGGGTTTAAAGTATGAGCACTTTATAACCATGTGCTTCAGCCTGCTTTTCAAAGTAAGATATTTTAAAAACCATTTTTAACATTTTAATATATTTTTTAAAGCACATTAATTTACTACCACATAATCTACAGTATATTGTGTGCTATATGCTATAGCCTAAGTGCATTCTTACAGAGTACCAACTTGTAATGTATTTAACATTTTACATACATAAACATTTTTAGCAACTGCGATTAAGCATTGTAATAAACACACTTAAAATGAATATGATGTTCTTGTTTGTACTTGTAAAATAATATGATAATTAAAAGGCTTACTATTACAGGTTACTATTGGAATTCCCACAAAGATTTTAACATCATATTATTTGAAGTGCATCATAAATTAATTTTCGAAAGATATGCTATTATGCTTAAAATCCTCATATATTTACTTGTGTTTAAATTCAAACAACATGCATAACAAACATGACTAAACCCAACTGGTTCCAGAGCATTTGAATGGCACTGATTGGTTCATTAGCTGTTAGCTTGTTTGAGTGCCTTGATGAATGTGATTAACTTAGAAGTCTAAATTTTAAATGTTAAATTATAGAGTGATCTTTTTAGAGGACTTGGAGAAACCACTCGATTCATATGGATTTATTATTTATTTCTTTATTTACGATTAACTAAATCGGTGAACAATTGAAACGTGAACTGTATGGGTGAATCTACTTTCATCGGAGGGACATACATCTCTCAGGTGAGTGAAGACAGAATTTTTAATTTTTATTTTTTTGGTGAACTATTAAATTAAATAGAAAAATCTGTGTTATATGTCTTTATTTTTACCCAGCTTCCTCAAACATGTGTGGCTTTTGGAACCTCATATTTGTGACTCTAGGTAAGATTAATATTTAATTTCTGTTACTTGTCAGTGCCAGTTGTATTTTTTACACAAAATGTAAAGCTTTCTTCTTCTTTGTTTTAGCGCAGCTACATTCAGTTTGATCAATCAAAGCGAAGTTTTTCAAATCAAAGTCGAAGCAAACACGAACAGATGAAGGTTCTGTCAGCAGAAGTTACTGGTAAGTTTTTAGTTGTTATTTACATAAAAATAACTTTTAAATAGCTTTTTCAGTCTTTTTTAGATGGATGTGCTGGTGTGCATTTTCTAATGTTAGCTAACATGTGGAATACTTACTTTAACCACTGTAACATGATACTGACACTAGCTAGAAATCTAGTAACTTAAGCACTGGGTATGTAGTCAAAGTCCCTTTCTAAAGTCCTTGATAAATTTGTTTCAAATATATGTAGAGACATATGTCTGTCTTATAACTATGAAACATTGTCCAATGTATTGGCAGGAAAAAAAGGTATGTGTAACATTACATTAACATTCTTTATGGGAAATGAAGTTGTGTATTTATTTCTGATTTCCTCAACAATTTGGCTTTATTGTAATGACGCAAATGATTTGTGAAAAGTTTAAAAACACCATGTTATGAACATCTTGAACAAACTTGACAGCCTTATTGCCTTTTTGTATATTGTCTAATATATACAGATGGTGAAAAGATGAAGGTGTAAAAAAAACAAAACAAAACAAAAAAAAAAACAATGATAAAAAGAGCATACATCTGAAACTGCTGAGACTGTTTTTTTGATTATATTACCAGCATGGTACATTGTACTCAGCATACTGTCATTCTTAAAAATAAAACAAATCATTAATCATCATTTGAATTTTTTTGTGAAATATTAATTAAAATTAGTTTTTCAGATCAGCTGCTGCAAAGGACAGATTGAAATCAATAGTGCAGAAGTGAACAAAAAAGAGAGCAGTAAGTTTGTTTTAATGTCACCTCATCACTGTATACATTTTTGAATCAGGCCTAACAGAGGATCTTTCGGTCAGGTTTGGAAAGAAAATGTTAGCAAAGTGTCCGTACCAGGTAGCTCATTAGTCATTAATATAAAAATCTATTTCATTGTTTTTGCTTTTTGGTAAAGCTGCAGTGCAGGGAACTTGTCATAGTGTTCCTGGCTTACGCCATTTTGCATGACTTCTAATTTTCATGTCTGCTTATGTTCATGTAACTCAGAGTGCTGTATGGTTCTAATGCACATCTATGCAAAATATAAAGCAATTATTAAATCATGGATGCAAAACTGTTCATCATTAGTTAATTTTATATAAATTATTTTTATCTTTCACAGGCCCTGTGATGAAGCAGTCTACAAATACTACAGTGTCTGAAATGCAAGCCTTCAGTTGCAGAAAAAGCAAGTTGTACTCAAAGAAGTGACCCTCCATTTGAAGATGAAGATGTGACATTTAAACTGTTCTGTGTCTTTGTTTGGTTCAGCCATTTGTAGGCTTAAATTTGTAAAAAAAAAAAAAAAAAAAAAAAAGCACTTCTACATTGTTTTTCAGTATTTTTTTTAAATAAAATTGCATTTTGATGCTTATTTATTGCATGAGGTAATAGTCATTGTGTATTTTCCAATAAGACAGGTTTAACTGAAAATTTCTACAAATGGATAAATGCTATTACCATAGCATTTCACTCATCTTTTATTTACTATAAAAAGATTCAAAAGTTTATTATTTTACATTTATTATAATGTATTTTGGTCAAGTATATATGCTGCTGTACTTTTTTGATATTCTCTAAGAATTTATTTTGTAATGTACACAACATTATATTAAAGTTTTCTAGATTTCAAAGCATGTGTGTGTGTGTGTGTGTGTGTTATTTAAATTAAATGATTTTTGCACCTTTTATACCATTTTGAACATTTAAAAAATGTATTAATAAACTAGTAGTGTAATGCTAATGCATTTCTAATAAGCTGAAATGCTATTGAAATATTCTTGAAGCACACTGAAAGATGTATTAAAAGTATATTTTAAATGAAGTATAAAGAAATACAATTAAATTGCACTAAATGTACTTGAAGTGGTTCCACTTGAACACAATTTAATATATTACAAATATATTGCAAATAGCGTAAAATTGATCTTAAGCATATCTTGAAATACACTTAATATACTTGAAGTTGTTTCAAAATAATAAATTTAATATGCATTTAGTGCAGAGTAATTTAAATATATTAAGTATGTCCAAAAAAGCAATATTTTCTTTTCACCTGGGTATTTGCCATCCACTCACCTAAAATTTGATATTTATGGGATGTGCTGTGAGAAAGCAAAACACACACAGTCCTGTTCACACCAACACAAATGTTGGCCACAAAAGTTCAGTTCCATGGAAAACAAACAAACAAACAAAGATGCAAATTCATAGGTAGTGCCTTTAAAAATGCAGATATACCCTGGTATGTAAAGTATGCAATTTTCTGTTTCTGACAAACGTTTGTCACAAAAAAAGAAGCCCTGGTGTATGAAACTTTATGTAACATGCATCAGTTAACGTGATGATAAACAGGCCATCTTTTTGAGCAATGCTGCAGGGAAATGTGGCCGAGCAATGTTGAGCACTTTCCCATTGAGAATGGCCAACAAATTTCTATATGAATACTTTAGACTGGTCGTGGGCCCTGGTTGCCCGTTAACATTGCCCACCAACAGGGTTGCCAGGTTTTCACAACAAAACCCACCCAATTGTTACTCAAAGCTAGCCCAACACTAGCCCAACTGGGTTTCGAGGAGGGTCCCCCCATTAAAAATCACGTTCCGGGGGATAAAATTCATGTTTTTTGTTGGGGTTTCCCTGGTAAATTGGTATTTCAGAGGGCTAAATATGATGTTATTGGGTCGCTTCAACCCGTGGACATTAAAAACAACCAACATTGCCCAGCAACACTGCTCAAAAAAAAGTTGCCCGTATATCATATTGTATATTAAGGTGATATTTTACTAATGTGATTACAACATTAAGAGCAGACCTGGGCAAACTCAGTCTTGGAGAGCTGGTGTCCCTGCAGAGTTTAGCTCCAACCCTGATTAAACACACCTGAACAAGTTAATCAGTGTCTTCAGGTTTACAAGAAAGCTACAAACAGGTGAGTTTTATCAGGGATGGAGCTAAACTCTGCAGGGACACCGGCCCTCCAGGACTGAGTTTGCCCAGGCCTGGTTAAGAGGGAAGCATCTAAAAAAAATAAAAAATTCCAAATACAAGTGGTCACAGGAGATGCATTTGAAATGCATGTTAATACCAGGTGGAACAGGACCTTAGTGAGCATAACTAATGTAAGTGTAAGAACTAGAAGTGTTCTCTGTTCAGTGGCTCTTACACACACCACTTCACCTCACACTTAACTTTCTCACACACACAGACACACACACACACACACACACACACACACACACACACACACACTGCCTCACCTCAAACATTGCTCTCTGACTCCAATTAGATCCCAATCCTCCTGCCCAGATTGCTCATTTACATTTAAATAATTTAAAATCAATCTCCCTCCACACCTGAGAACTGATTCTGAACTCTCAGCACACACACACATACACACAGAGGACTGTGTGGTCGTGTGTGAATGTATATTCCTTATAAATTCACTGATCTGTTAGTAACCCACCTGGTGCTCTCAAATGTGTGTGTGTGTGTGTGCGCTTCACTTCTGCATCATCTCCTGCAGAATCAGCCATCAAACCAGACCCTTCCCCATGCCATGCTGAGAGATGTGAAAGTAATTTTGCTGTGTGTGTGTGAGCGAGCAAGCCACAGAGGCACAATGAGATCCATCCTGTGAGTGAACTCAAGTGCTTCGCTCCCATATGGATGTTACACAGAGTCTCCGTCAGCCTGCTATCACTGACTAGAGAGACATCATACCCAACTCACCCCACAAACAAGAACACAACACTGGCCTAACTCTGCTTTACTGCTCCTCTCTGATTCCTCATCAGACTCGTCTCATGACACTGTATGTCATGTGCTGTGCTGCAGTTATATACTTCTGAGGTGTGTGATATCTCTACCTCTATGTATTATCTGTATGGTTTTGAGAGAGTAGTGCAACTATTCAGTATTTGCTCTGCATCAGGTACAAACACTATATACACAGAAAGTCTGCCATTCAAAATCAGACAGCGATGCTGTCACTATGTTTCCATCACCCTGTTTTTATAAGCATTGGAGTATCGCATAAAAAACGAGTGATGGAAAAAATGGCAAATTTCGAAAATCCCTTAATTCGCAAAAAGTTTTTATGCCCACTTGAGGTGGTTTTTGACTTGTGTGAAAAAGAGTTCATGCGAATAATTGGAGATGGAAACGCAAATGCCAGATAAATTCCTCCATGTGCATCAAAAAAGTCATGTGACTTTGCGCTATAGGTTGGCATAACCTGACTAACCAGTGGACCAATCTTGTTGCACAGCGTCTGAAATGTTGTTATGATCATTTTGAAATGCCCCAGTAAAGTCTGCCATCATAGTATTTCTGCATAATTGCCTCTCAGAACACAACTGAGTTCCCAAACAGCAGGCATCCACCTCTGAAAGCAATGACCGCATTTATTGTGTTTCATCTACTCGCTCTGAGGCACAAGTAATTTATCATATATGAAAATGATTAGGACTATATTCAGTCGCTTCTCCTGCTTTTCTTAGTGATATTGGCAGTTTATCAGGAAGTGATAATTTTGTTCTCTTTGACTCGTTGGATGGAAAACGGTGCTTATTTATACAGTATTCCAGCTTGCGCATAAGTTAAATTCGCAACTTTGGATGGAAACCCAGCTACTGTGATATTTTTATGCTTACACAGAAGCTGCCTTTATCTACAGAGGTAAAAGTTTACATTCCCCTCACAAAATCATTAAAAAAGTTAATTATTTTACCAAAATAAGATGGATCATACAAAATGAATGCTATTGTTATTTAGTACTGACCTGAATAAGATATGTTACATAAATGTCACACAGATGTTTACATATAGTCCACAAGATAAAATAATAGCTGAATTTATAAAAATGACCTGGTTCAAAAGTTTACATGATTCTTAATACTGTATTGTTACCTGAATGATCCACAGCTGTGTTTTTCATTTAGTGATAGAAGTTCATGACCCTGATAGCACACATTCATCATGGAGACGTCTATTTTATATCTGCATTTACATCTGTAACACTGTATTTGTCTGTATTTTTGTGTGTATTTTTTAGAGAGTTTGCTCATCTGCAATACGTCTATATGACATTTCCTATCAGATGTCAAATAGACGTCTATTAGAGGTCTTTAAATTTAGAATTTTTGTATATTTTGTATAAAATTGGCATCTTACAGACATCTGTCAGATGTTTGTACACAGCAGATGCTTTCCAGATCAAGTGATCTTTAACAGACATCTTGCAGATGTACGTGTGATACCTGGGGAGTCCCTTGTTTGTCCTGAACAGTTAAACTGCCCGCTGTTCTTCAGAAAAAAATCCTTCAGGTCCCACAAATTCTTGGGTTTCCAGCATTTTTGTATATTTGAACTCGTTCCAACAATGACTGTATGATTTTGAGATCCATCTTTTCACACTGAGGACAACTGAGGGACTCATATACAACTATTACAGGAGGTTCAAACGCTCACTGATGCTCTAGAAGGAAACACAATGCATTTAGAGGCAGGGGGTGAAAACTTTTTGAATTTGAAGATCAGGGTAAATTGAAGAAACATGTAACTATCTTCTGTAGCCTCTGAAGGGCAGTGCTAAATGGAAAAAAATATCCATTCTGTTCAAAAGTTTTCACCCCCTGGCTGTTTATGCATGTTTTTACCTTCTGGAGCATCAGTGAGCGTTTGAACCTTCTGTAATAGTTGCATATGAGTCCCTCAGTTGTCCTCAGTGTGAAAAGATGGATCTCAAAATCATACAGTCATTGTTGGAAAGGGTTAAAATACAAAAATGCTGGAAAACCAAAGAATTTGAAGGATTTGTAGGATTTTTCCGAAGGACAGCAGGCAGTTTAACTGTTCAGGACAAAAAAGGGACTCATGAACAATTGTCACTAAACAAAACAAAAAAACAAAACAAAAAACAGAGCTGTGAATCATTCAAGTAACAACACAGTATTATGAATCAAGGGGATGTAAACTTTTGAACAGGGTCATTTTTATAAATTCAGCTATTATTTTCTCTTTTGGACTATATGTAAACATCTTTTATGTGAAATATCTTATTCGAATCAGTACTAAATAAACAATAACATGCATTTTGTATGATCCCTCTTATTTTGGTAAAATAATTAACATTTTTAATGATTCTGAAAGGGGGATGTAAACTT
>JAHKKF010496201.1:0-10480 GCA_019740295.1 Labeo calbasu | reverse complement strand
GCTCAGTTTTCAGGAATTTTGATTTACCTAAAACACATTTTTTTTTTAAATATCTCCACATTAGGAATTTTATTAACAAGACGCAGCATTCTCTTTTCTTGCCGGATCCGTCCCCTTCAGAAGAAGTTACTTTAAACCACTTCAGTGGGGCTAGGCAAATTTCTTTATTTTATAGACTATTTTCCACTAACTGCAAGGAAAATACAGAAAATAAACGTTTGGCATGGTGTCGAGATGTAAATGAGAATATAACGGAAGATGAGTGGCAGACTCAGACAGTTAATACGAGGTTCTGTAATATAAGTGGAATATGAGAGTATACATAACTCCAGAAATACTACACAAATTTAATCCCAACATTCCCGAGCAATGTATAAAATGCAATCAAGAGATAGGAACTTTATATCATTGTATATGGAAGTGTCCCAAAGTTGAATGTTTTTAGGGAAAAGTTTTAGACTTCTTATCTCTGGTGTTGAAACAAAATGTTCCCAAATGTCCTAAACTCTGTATACTAAATATTTTCCCTGTAACGTTATAGTCGCTCGTCACTGGAAAAACACAGAAAGCCCTCATTTTAAACAATGGCTACAAGAATTGTCTCATTGTTTGGCTTTAGAAAAACTCACATATATTGTTAAAAGAAAACCTGAAAAGTGTGGAAACCCCTTATAGGATGTTTGACGGATCCAAATCTGTTTTCTGGGTAACTTGGCTTAATATTTATCACCTTAGGATATCAATGTACCATTGTTTTGACATCTAAGTGTTAATGTATATGTACATAAATTTATATATTTATTTATTTATTTTTCATTTTAATGTACCCCCCCCCCCCCTTTTTTTTCTTTTCTCTGATTCTTTTATTTTTCTGTTTTTATGTTAAAGTTCATAAAATCAAAGACATGTTCCATGAAGGTTTTCTACTGTAATTATATAAAAACTTAATTTTTGATTATTAATATGCATTGCTAAGAACTTCATTTGGACAACTTCAAAGGTGATTTTCTCAATATTTAGATTTTTTTGCACCCTCAGATTACACATTTTTAAATAGGTGTATTTAAAAATGTGGAATCTGTGTATATATATATATATATAAATGTGTATATATATATATATATATATACACATTGATTTTGTATTTCAGGAAGTTGCCTCCTTGTCATTTCTGGCTTATAACAAAAAATAGAACAATGTCTAAAAGCTGCTATGTGACAAGGTGTACAGTAAATAAGCTAAAAAACCAAGATCTACATTTTTATAAGCTGTCGACCCAGAAAACGAGCGTTTAAGGACACTAATAGTTGTAGATGTCAGGGTTTTTCACGTTGGACCATTCAGGTGGATCATTTCTCCAACAAACAGAAGGTAAGGAAAAGGAGCACTGACACAGACCAATAAAATTTAGTTTCTCAATATATCTCCTTCTCTCAGATTTAC
Source organism: Labeo calbasu (assembly GCA_019740295.1). Lineage (NCBI taxonomy): Eukaryota > Metazoa > Chordata > Actinopteri > Cypriniformes > Cyprinidae > Labeo > Labeo calbasu. The sequence continues at coordinate 9,037 of JAHKKF010496201.1, read as the reverse complement.
ATGGGTGGTGAAATAATCCTTTGACATGGTTAAAAATAATGATTGTTTGCTGTCACTGATTACGTTTCCCTCCAGTGGGCGTAGTTCTCAGAGTAGTATGACATGTTGCGCTCTACTTTTGTGTCCTTAAAAGCTCATTTTTTAGGTCGACAGCTCATAAAAACATAGTTTTGGGTTTTTAGCTTGTTTACTGTACACCTTGTCACACAGCAGCTTTTAGACATTGTTCTGTTTTTTGTAACAAGTCAGAAATGACAAGGAGACAGCTTCCCGCAATACAAAGTCAATGGACAGCATCGGATTGTTTTTCCCACGGTGGGCGTGGTTTTTAAATGATGCGTGTCGCTCTGTCTCTATTAGGGGCCGTTCACACAGAACGCATTTTTCCATTCCAATGCGCTACTTTTCCATTGTTTATCTAGGTAAACACACACTAGATGGATGTGTACGACCACATGAGCGCTGCGTTTTAAGATGCCATGTCAAGTTAAAAGAATTTCAAATTTTACACACAGCGCCACTCATCAATGTCTGTGCCAAAACAGTGGACCAATCAGAAAACTCCGGAGGCTTTTGTTTACAGTATCAAGTTTGCATGGCAACTGTCTTGTTGCAGCATGGAAGCATTCTGCCCTGCGTTTTTTCAAAACCATTCCTGAGCACGGCGTCTTGCATTTTTAGACGCAAAGACGTGTTCTGTATGAACCCCCCCTTAGGACCTGATCCCGGTGGCTCGAGTAACTTTTATGGACAGTCTCTTTAATGCCTGATTACAGCTCCTACAAAATCACCTTATGATATATGTTGTCTGATATCACCATTAATGTATGTTTTAGTTATCTAACATACTATCATGAAATAAAGTTTAGGATTAGCCTGATGCCTTAGCTTATTTGCAATTATAGTGAAAATTAATTTTCAGTGTTTCAGACAATTGTTTTCTATGTTAGAATTGTCTATTTTTTAATAAACAGGTGAAATAATTTCTGCTCAAATCAATATTTCATTTCAACATATTTTCTCCTAGTGAGCTGCATATTAAGAGCGAAAATGTACAGTCAGTCTGTAATTGTCACAAAATGCACTGACCTTTGGAATTGGGAATCCACATGTTCCTGCGCAGTAGTAGGCATCAAATGCTTTCGGAGCCAATATCCATTCGCTCCAACCGATGTCAGCAAAGTCCACCCTCAGGTAACGGCGCGAACACATTCGTGGCTCACTCCACTGCTTGCGTCTGGCTTTCTTCATAGTCTTCTCGTCAAAACTGAGCTCTCTCGATCCTCTCAGTCCCTCGCGATTTTCCAGACCTTTTGATGAGAGTTTGGGTTTTTTTGCAAAAAAGGCACCGTCCCATATCTCCCTGCTCTTCAGATCATTGTATTGGACGTCAGGTAGGTGGTTACTCTGCAGGTGATCTACTTCCCTTCTGATTCTCGAATTTAAAGAAGCTGGTGGTGCTTTGTTCCTGCTGTCCTCATGCACGGGAGATGCACTGTATCTCTGTAGACTCATTGCAACACTGTTGGGCTCCGTTATTGCAACGTCGTCAGCGTATACGAGAATGAACGGCAGGCTGTGAGGAGACAAGCCATCCTGGCGTCTATGATGTCCGAAGTCAAACTCAACTGTAATCAAGAGCTCGCCGTTCACATGAGCTTGTTTGATAGCGGATGATACGTCTGTAATCTGCCAAAGCCCCTTTCTGTTAGGAGACAATGTGATGTTGCTCAGCTGAGAGGGGACGGCAGCGTTCGGTGACGTTCCCTTAATGATGAGATGTGTTGTGGGTAGCGACTGAAGGTGTTGGAGGCGGCACGAAGCTCCGCGGGAACGCCGGCAGGCCAAAGGCCGTTGGCGAGATTGCTGGTCAAGAAAGTGTAGAGTTGACGTCAGAATCACCTCTGAGTCAGGGATGGAGGTCAGGTTGAAGTGGAACACCACCTTGTGATGGGAGATCTCTGAAATACGACAAAGAAGGCATGACGAGAAGGTAATTGCTGCTTGTCAATACAGTGTTGCTTTTACGCTCATGCATGCATGTGATTGACCAGTAAAGTTTCCAGACAACATCCTCATAAACAACACATTTTTCACATTCTAGATTTAATATCCGACCACTTTCTACAGTTTACGAGGTAGTTTAATAAAAAGATAAACACGGCTCCTGAATCAGTCTCTGCCATATGGTAGTGTTTAGTGAGCGGCTCTCAAGGTCTCTTTATTTCTTTCTTTTTTTCTGTTTCCACTAATACCCTCTCAGTGTTTTAATAGCGCAACTCCAGTGGAAACTCAGCAGCTCTCAAAATAAAACTGCAATAATGGGAAAATGCTTTTCTGTGCATGTTTTCACCTATGCATATCATATATAATTGATTTTTTTAATAAATGATTTTTATGCAAACAATTTTTAAAAGATGCATTATAGGGTTTTATAATATTTTTTATAATATTTTAAATATTATAATTAACACACAAAATGAATGCATAAAACATAATTGCATTTGAAGAATTAACATTGTATATATTGTGTATAAATAAATTGATATATTTTATTTTAAATGAATTATCATTAAAGTCATTAAAATACAGATGACAAAATTGTATCATTTCAGAAGTGAAAAAAAAAAAAACAAAACAAAACAAAAACAAAACAAAACAGTGTAATATGAAATGTGACCCTGGACCACAAAACCAGTCATAAGGGTCCATTTTTTGAAATTGAGATTTATAATAAATATAGAATAAATAAGCTTTCACAACTATTTGAAAATCTGGAATCTGAGAGTGCAAAAAAATAAATAATAATAATAGAAATATTGAGAAAATCAGCTTTAAAGTTGTCCAAATGAAGTTCTTAGCAATGCATAACACTACGTTTTGATATATTTACGGTATGAAATTTACAAAATATCTTCATGGAACATGATCTTTACTTAATATCCTAATGATTTTTGGCATAAAGTCTATCAAAGAAAAAAATTTTAACCATACAATGTATTGTTGGCTATTGCTACAAATATATCCGTGTTACTTAAGACTGGTTTTGTGGTCCAGGGTCACAAATATTAATTATTATTTTTATCAGTACATACATTGCTATATTTCACATTGTTAACAGCAGTCTCGAGCTTGAAAAGTTTTTAGTTTCACTCACCTGGAACTCCTCTAAAGCTTCGGACTGTATTTACATTCTGTTGTTGTTGATGATGCTGCTTCTTGCTGTATTTATCATAAACTCTGTACATATGAACAGTCATCATATCCCGAGCTGGATTGTGGAATGACGGCTCTGTTGCAGGAATATCCCCGTTCAGTTCGGACGAGTTCACTAAGTACACTTTAAAGATGTTAAGACAGAGAAAAACGCGTGCCAGCGCACAAATTGATGCCATATTCACAATTTATCCTTCGCAGTCGCTTTAAAATGGATCAAACATGTGATGCAAAGTGGGAGACTGATGGAAAGCTCGGTTGCGTGTGAGAAGGTCTGATAGTGAAATCCGTCTTCTGGAGTTTGTGCTGTCGCTGGAGGATGACTGCTGCTCATACACTTGTTTCTTACTGCTGAAGCGATGACAGATGATGACGTGCCCGGCGTGCAGCCAACGAAAAGCATAAAACATCATCCTGACACCAAGCACTGCGATATGCTGCGTGCGTGGAGGTGTTTCTCACTCTATTCCTCTCTCATTTGTTGTGGACTGTTTACACTTTACCTTCCAGGCTACATGTGTGAAAGCGCTTACTCGTTTCTTTTTCAGTTTAAAAACGTTTTAAATGAAGGCGATGCTTAAAATGATAGTTTTGTAAGTAATTTGTTGTTTTGTCTTTTCTTTTCAGTGCATAATTCCCACAAATACGTTATTTCAGACCTTTTACAAGTATACATTATTTAACTCATTTTCAAATTAAAAGCGGCGTGGCCATTTGTAACACGAATGTGCGAGACTTCCGGTGATGTTTGCTGCCAGATATTTTAACTGTACCAAACAACTCCTTGTGGTGCTTTCATGTTGCAAACTGGCATTTTTTATTACGTTACTTTAATGTACTGTCATAATTATAAGCACACTGGTGTTTGCAGCCCAAATAGTTTCACCGTTTACTGCTTTTCTTTCCCTAGTTATGTATAGAGTGTTTTCACGACGCATCATCAGTCGGTCATATCTGCGACACTGAACAAAAACAATGCCACTGAACTGAACAAAACTTGCATATTTTGCTTATTATTGCTGCTGAAAATGATCCATTATTGTCATTTGGGCTGTACTAATCGGTCCGACTGGAAAAAAAACAAAACATTTGGAGTACTATAGACTGCCAAAAGTTAGAACAAATCAAGGAGAAGAGTGCAAAAAAAGGTCTGAGGAACAAAAGGATTTTGTGGATGGCCAAAGTGAATCAGGATTTCCAGGGCAAGAATCTTGACAACATGTTTGTTCTTATGATTTCCGTTCAGGTAGGTGAATTATTAGGCTAATATCTGTATCTTTACCAACTAAACTTTAGTTTGTCAAAATATTGCGCACTTTACTGCTTACTAAGCCATTCTCTATATGATTTAGCAGCTTCCACATGTTTTTTTGCATCCGGGTGACTGACCAAATCATGACGTAAGTGCAAACCCTCTATCCACCTTTTTCTTTCCGTAATAGTGGGCGTGGCTATTTGTACATTTTATGGGTGTGGCTTCAGCTTGTTTTCCTGCTTGACATTGCAAATTGGTGTATCTTACCATATTATTTAAATGTATATCTTAATTATAAGCACACTTTTTATAGTGCAAACTATTTTACCATTTACTGCACGTTGTTATTCTTCTTTTTATTTCCGGATAATGAACCGGAAGTCTCACCCATAGGCTTACTTCTATGTTAAAGAATAAATTGAAAATTCACATTCACAGAAAATAGCTGACTTCTGTGTTGAAATATAATTTATCAGAGCATACTGACAAACATTAATACTTTTTTCCATTTGTATCTCTGTAGAGGACATTGTTAATATTTTACAATAAGGTCTCATTTGTTAGCATTAGTTAACGCATTAACTAACATAAAGTAACAATGAATGTTTTTGCAGTATTTATTAACCTCTGTTAATGTTAATACAAATTCATGTTAATTCACAGTTAATGTTAAAAGATACAACTCTTGATTTTCATAACGTATTGGTAAATGTTGAACTTAACCTTAAGCAAGATTAATAAATGTTGTATACGTATGTAGTAAACTAATGCTAACAATTGTTAAGTGTTACCAAACAGTCTACTCTGATTTAAAAGCTCACTGATTTTTTCAGAGAACATTTTTAATGAGAAATTAGTACAATTGGTATTTGGAAAATACTGTTTCTTTCCATATACTGTATGTTTCTATTGTGGTGTCCATGGCCAAACCCACAAATGTTTAGTAGCGAAAGCCCAGGAATGTATGGTCTCACCAAAAAACAAAACAAAACAAAAAAAAAGTTTGGACGACATGAATTTGCATCAGAAAAAAAAACAGTCATAGAGTTATTAAAGTACATCACAACTGCTTGTAAAAAGCAGTGTATATCTTTGATTTTGTGAGGAGGACAGATAACAGTGTAATTGTTAATGTAACCTCTCAGGAAGAGATTTTCAGTCTGTTTCTTTGGCTTTTTTAACGGTTTGGTGGCTCACAGTGAAAGAGGTGGTGACAAGCCGTTAAAACACTTCCAGCTGCACTCTTCAGCACAGTTAGGGATTTCTTTTCACACTGGTCTTTACATGCCCTCATTTTGTTTTTAAGTTTGCCCCTATAATGAATGATGACGCGAAAAGGTTTGCGATTATATGCAACATCTTACAACACCACATCCATTTCTGTCTGCACGCTTTCACACGAGATGAAGCAGGCTGACTTAGATGCAGGGTTTGGTAGACTTTATCCATTAATTCACCTGAACTGATCGGTACTTTATAATAAATACTTAAAAATGACATTATAATTATAAATCTGTGTGACTTTCTGCATTGTACAGGCACAATCATTCATCTTAAATGAGCAAAGCCCAAGTTTGCAAACACAAGTGAAAGGTTGAGCAATATATCTGATATAATAATTTGCATTCATTTACTTTTCCCGACTGTTTACATTTTGTACAATGGAAAAAACAAACTCCCAGAAACAAGAGTGCTTCATAGTAATAAATGGCTGCTAAAGCGTTCCAATCTTTCCAGTGTTTTGGTCAGAAAATGACAAATCTGTCTGGTGCCCTGCAGAAAACCTCCACAAACCCTGTGCAACCTCTCTGGACTCAAAGCGCTCTCTCATTATTGAGTTTTTTTTGCATTGAATGCTCATCTAAACTAGAAGACAGTGTAAGCGATGTTGATTTTGGACCCTCACCAGCCTCCCACTTTTTCATATCGCTGGCTCCAGCTAAATGACCGTTTTGACCGATTCGGTCATGGATGTCCGTGGGCCATGAAAACCTCTGTGAACCGCCTCGTCTGTGCCAAGATTCATCAATGTTTGGCTTCACCTCTCTTCTCTTGTGTGGCGTACATCAGCCGCTCGCTTTTTGACAGCTCCAGTCTCTCAGAAATATCCGGTCGGTCTGTTGAATTTGCATATAGAGAGCAGTCATGCAAAACGAGTTAATGAATAAAGCTAAATGAACTATATTTGCATTTTCTGAATTAAATGCTTGCAAAGCAATAAAAGTGACTTGTAATTCAGAGCTGCCTTCAACTTTACTGTTGCACTGCATATTTATGCAAATAGATGCAAGACAGAAAAGCCATGATAATTCAATATGCAAATATTATGATGACATCATTGTTCAGTAGTTTTGAATGGAGAATATTTAAAACAATGCACTGTATGTCAATGCTAAATCTGATTTTTATTGATTTATTTGGAAAAAAAAACAACTAAACCTTTTAAATAAAGGCATATGCTTGAATGTTTTAAAAAATGTAGAAATTATGACTATACTTTTAAAAATTAATTTAAACCTTTTTCTTGGCGAGAAAAGTTTTGTTGTTTTGTCTTTTCATTACATAATTCCCTTACTTCTGTGTTATTTCAGAGTTTAGACTTATTTTTGATTGGAGAACATTCAACAGTATAAGTAAATGGGAGACTTCAAACTGAAAAAGGTATAAAAATGTACAAATAGTACAAAAGTAGATATGATATCTAAATGTTTTTAATTTTTTTAGATTTACATTTTTTTTAAAGTTAAATTAAATTAAACTAAAGACATCCTTAAATGTCAATGTGGCATTTTAAAGTGAATAAATAATTAAATAAATAAATTATGAATACCAAAAGTAGAGATCACACATATACTTAAAAAAAAAAAAATTAAATTAAATAAAAAATAAAATAAACACAATTTTCATTTAGGTCTCATTTGATGACTGAAGCATGGACCTGCAGAAGCGCTTGTGACTATGACTGTATTTACACAATATCTGTACACATAAACTAGATCATCAATCAGCAGGAACCAGGAACCATCTGGACTTGTAATGAGCGAGCGCTACACCAGACCACTGGAACGTTGACCACAAGGAGGGACAAGCAGGAATGTTGTCCTTCTGTGAGTGACAGCCCTTCAACAGAGTCACGTTCTGACTACAAAACTCCACCACAATTATCCAGCATTTATCTTCAGAAATCATCTTCAAAACCATACACTTTCCAAATCGCATTTCCGAGCAATTCTTTCCTCCAGTGCAGCGCAAGACATAATTTATTGCAATTTTGCTGTCAGAATCACAGTTTATTCACCAGCAGTGAGATGAAAAGCAGGTTTACTGTGTCAGAGGACATGTTGGATCACAGTTTGATGTTATGAAGTTTGACGTGATCTATATGTAACAGACGGCGGTTTAACTTGGTTTGCTTTGTAAAAAAAAAAGTGATTTGAACACTAATCCCTCAAGATAAGAGCTGAAGTGCTGAACACCAAAAATATGAATAGACAAACTAGATAAAAGTTTGTCAAGATAAATTTTAGGTTGGCTTGAGAAAGTCTATCCTGAAAGCTTAAAGCAGCTGAAAAAGCTTGAGATTTAGAAATTTAGATAGATTACATTGATACTGTTGCTAACATGTTTCTAACATGATTAGCAAGTTCCTAGCATGTTGTTAGCATGATTAGCATGTTGTAGCATGATAAACAAGTTGCTAGCATGTTGCTAACATGATTAGTAACTTACTAGCATGTTGCTAGCATGATAAGCAATTTACTAACGTGTTGTTAGCATGATTAGCAAGTTACTAGCATGTTGTTAGCATGATTAACAAGTTACTAATGTGTTAGCATGATTAACAAGTTACTAGCATATTGTTAGCATGTTTAACATGATTAAGAAGTTACTAGCATGTTGTTAGCATGTTTAACATGATTAAGAAGTTACTAGCATGATTCTAGCATGCAAGTTACTAGCATGATTCTTGCATGATTAGCATGTTACTAGCATGTGTTTAGCATGATTAACAAGTTACTAGAATGTTACTAACATGATAAGTAACTTAATAGCATGTTTCTAGCATGATTAAGAAGTTACTAGCATGTTTCTAGCATAATTAGCAAGTTACTAGCATGATTTTAGCATGATTAGCATGTTACTAGCATGTTGCTAACATGATTAGTAACTTACTAGCATGTTGCTAGCATGATTACCAAGTTACTAGCATGTTGCTAACATGATTATTAACTTACTAGCATGTTTCTAGCATGAGTATCAAGTTACTAGGACGATTCTAGCAAGATTAGAATGTTACTAGCATGTTGTTAGCATTATTAAGAAGTTACTAGCATGTTTGTAACATGATTAGCATGTTACTAGCATATTGCTGCTGCCCAATGATTTGTATTGTGAAAAGCGCTATACAAATAAACTTGAATTGAATATTTCTAGCATGATTAGCAAATTACTAGCATGATTCTAGCATGATTAGCATGTTGTTAGCATGATGAAAATGTTACTAGCGTATTGCTAACATCTTGTTAGCATGCTTAGAAAGTTAGTGGCATGTTGCTAGCATGATTA
>JAHKKF010496199.1:0-22845 GCA_019740295.1 Labeo calbasu | reverse complement strand
GATGTAGGTGATGGGGAGGTGGGTGAGTGGTAGGGTAGGGAATGGAGTTGGGGGGATGAAGGCCCAGAGTGGGGAGATGGCACCATATGAGCAGGAGCACTGGAGGGTGTGGGGCAGGAGGCGGACCGCTGCCCGGCTGGGTGGTAAACCAGGGGACGCTGGAGCTGTGGGGGTGGCTGTCCCAGCGTGTGGGTGGGTGACGGGACCTGCCCTGGAGTGGGGCAGTGATAGCCTAGAGAGTGTAGGTGAGGTGCAGAGTGGGCCATGACCTGGTTGCTACCCGTGCAGGCTGCGTGGCTGGGGCTGGAGCCAGGCCCCGGAGGCACTCCAGAGGTGGGTGTTGAAGAAGCCGGGCCGTACACCATCCCCAAACCCAGGGTGTGACACCCGGCAGGGTCGGCCTGGAAGGGCATTCGCTCGTATGCCTGTGGGGAGCCCGCAGTCATAGGAAGACTGTGCTGGCCATTGAAGGGCATGTTGTGCTGTATGGGTGGGTAAGACGGCCTGGCAGTGGCAGCAGGGCCTGGGTGGAAGGGCATCTGGCATTCGGGAGGTGCATTCAGCCCTTGAGCCTGAAGGTGGGGCAGGTGGGGAAGAGTTGGGGAGCCTATTGGGGCGCAGGGGGCCTGGAGAGGGTGCAGGCCTGCAGCCAGGCCACGTGGAGAGCTGGACAGAAGGCCGTCCGGTGGGTGGGAGTGCTCAGGGGAGGACAGCGGCTGAGCACAGACCAAACTGGCAGCATGGACCAGAGGCATGGACATGGGCGGCACGGCAGGGGAGTCCAGATCATCCCTATGTTCCTGCTTGACCCGTACTGAGAGAGAAAGAGAGAGAAATACATGGGTGAAAAAGGAAGGACTTGACATTAAAATCTTAACAATAAAAACATCACTGAATTGGGTTGAACAGTAATTATTGTGTTTCACATCTTTGGTACTTTTCAGTAATATCAGTAATACGCCTTCAAGTATTTTTATGTATACTTCTAAAATTACATTAGCATACAAATCTGATTAACCCTTCTAATTTGGCGATTTCTTTTAAAGTTTAATAGATTCACAGCACTAATGAACTCTTGTCCCATTTCCCATCTTCAATAAAACTGACAGCAATGTTATATGACTAACATATGTTCAAGATTTGTGTTCAATATAAAAACTGCACATTTTTCATTGTCAATATTTCCACCAAACTCTTCTCTTCTCTTCTCTTCTCTTCTCTTCTCTTCTCTTCTCTTCTCTCAAAACACGCAGACAATGAGTAATAGTAACACAAAGTGTTCAGTAACCCATTTCCCGATCTGCCGTTTCCCTGGCCCGCGTGAGTGGGGGATATTTTTACTTGCCGTGGACTCTAAGAGAGCATATGTTGCCTGCTTGAGTGCCATATAAACCAGTGCTGAATTTGGGAACTGAAGAATGCTGTCTGCCCTCCAGCATAGCTCCAAATGGGAACCAAAATCCAGTTCACAGCCCATACGCTGCTGCAAGGCCATTACTGCGGTAAAACTGTAGTTTCCTGATATGAAGAGCAAGTGGCGACCATGTGTGGGAGAGAGTGTGAATGCATCTGAGTCTGGTGTTACTCACTGTGTACCTACAATGCATTTGAAAACAAGTTTAGTTTCAGTTGATAAACGCAGCTAATAGCGTTCACCTCTAGATGCATTTTGGACCAAAGCTGGTGGATCTGACAAAGAGGTCTCAGACATTCAGTTAGGTTTATTACAAACTACTTCCTCGCAGGTCCAGCAGCATTCACACTGCATTTAATTTGAATTTGGATTAAGATCTCTGCTCATCGCATTAGACGGCTTATTCATTACACATGAAGAGTCTGGCTCTAGTCTAACAACACAGCACCTCAGCCCTTCCCCCTGTCATGCCACTTTCTCAGCGGGCCGATGCCATGGCAACCACAGTCGCGTGCCCTGTACAGAAAATTGGCTGCCTGCGCTGTCGTCTGATTGGCTGGGCCCTGACGGGTTAGTGTGGAAAACAGGAAACCCTAATTTGAGTGGGTGCTTTGTGGAGCGGAGAGGGTGGGCGGGAGGCTGGGCTTATCTTGCTCTCTTACTCTCCCCCTCTTTTTGTTCTCAATCTCTTCTACAGGCTAGCATGCAACTTGGAGATAGAGACACAAAAAAAGTTGCTCACGTGTGATTTAATTACGCCAACGCTGTTTTTCGGTTTGACTCACTTTGGGAAATTAATACCAAACCGGCTTTCTGCTATGAGAACCACACACGACTACACTTTATTAGAAACTCTAGAAGCCATAATCAGATGTCGCCTTTTACTGCACCCTGAATTCGGGTCTATTTCATCAGATGTTCAATGTCAATTTCAAAAGCAGAACTAATAACGTGCTGATGTAATGCATATCAACTCAACATGTGTGACAAATTATAATCGCCATGTGAATCATCGACCTCATCATTCAACAGACTTATCACAGGGGAAAATCATCCAAAATGCAAAGCAATTCTGCAGAATATGACTATTAAGACAGATGAAGCCAATGGGAGATGGAAAATGAATGAGAGCGTTTAATGAGAGCGAGAAAAACAGAAAGACAAAAGACGTCGAAGGGGTCCAGTTCTTGAAAACCCTGGATTTCCATGGCTCCAGCCACATGTAAATCATGCTGATTCTTTCTTTAAGGTGTTTTACATGAGCGGTTACCAGGTGCTCAACTGTTACTGGAACAACCTCATCCCTAACCACACTGGTGCACAGTGCAGAGGAACGCTGGCATGATCAAACGGGTGACTCTGCTGTGAAAACCCACATGTGTGCCATTCTTGTTACTGTTATGTAAAGAAAGAAAACAATTTTGCATGAAATTGAGTCACATGATTGTTGTGACGCCAGACACAATTCTCGATGTAAGGTGGACATCAAGTTGCAGTTGTCACAAATTCCAAAATGCAATAACATGATTTAATATATTTTATATTGCAATTAATAACAAAGATCAATTATATATACAGTATTTATATCTCTCTCTCTCAGTGGTGTGAGGTGGCTTTTAAAAAAAAATGTAAATCTATGTCCCAGTCACATTTTCCTGGTTAAATAATTTTTTACATTTTTCCCAAAACAATAACTCAAGACAGTAACGGTTTCTTTTTTTTTTAATAGTTAACTATTTTTTAATTTTTTTGGATCATCAGTCATCAAAGCTTGGTAAATACTGGTCGTAGACACAGAGGTTTACTTTAAATTTCACCAAGCTGATTACTCACTAAAAACTCCCACAGATCATGCTTTCATGCCATTTTAAGTCTTATTTTGACGTAACAAAGTGGATATATCGATATACAAGCATGAGCTGTTTACTTACCTTTTTAAATTTTCCCATTAACGTCATTATATTGTTCATTCAGACTGATTTATGAATGCAGAACGTGACACAAGAGGCATTTATCACATGAATCAATCACAGCCGAACATAACCAGTCACATCCAATCATATCGTGATGGAGGCATTGCCACCTCTCGCGCGAGTTTTTCCCCATTCACTCTCAATTACCCCCCACCAACTCACCACACGTTTTAGGGGGTCTGTTAAAACTCAACGGGCTCAGGGGAGGCGAGAGAGACACAGACTCCCGCTGTAACTTTAGTTGCTTGTGTCACTGTTGGACTGTTTTCTCATCCAATTTTTTGAGGAGATACTGCCTACCTTGACTCCTCAGATGAAAAGGCCCCTGATATATATAATAATAATAAGCACCAAATCAACATACAGTTTTATGCGAAAGTTTGGGAACCCCTTGCAGAATCTGTGAAAATGTGAATTATTTTAACAAAATAAGAGAGATCATACAAAATGCATGTTATTTTTTTATTTAGTACTGTCCTGAGTAAGATATTTTACATAAAAGATGCTTACATATAGTCCACAAGACCAAAATTAGTCTGGGAACCCTTGGTTCTTAATACTGTGTGTGGTTACCTGGATGATCTACGACACTTTTTTTTTGATGGTTGTTCTAAACAGTTAAAATGAGCACTGCCCTCCAGGTCCTGCAGATTCTTCTGTTTTCCAGCATCTTTTGCATATTTGAACCCTTTCCAGCAGTGACTGTATGGTTTTGAGATCCATCTTTTCACACTGAGGACAATTGAGGGACTCAAATACAACTATTAAAAAAGGTTCAAAGATTCACTGATGCTCCAGAAGGAAACACAATGCATTAAGAGCCTGCATAAAGAGAAAACTTCTTGAATTTGAAGATCAAGGCAAATTGTGCTTGATTTGTCTTCCGGGAAACATGCAAGTATCTTCTGTTGCTTCCAAAGAGCAGTACTAAATGAAAAAAAAAAAAAAAGATATTTCAATAAAATAAGAAAAATTTGGATATCTTCATCCTGTTCAAAAGTTTTCACCCCCCGGCTCTTAATGCATCGTGTTTCCTTCTGGAGCATCAGTGAATGTTTGAACCTTTTTTTAATACTTGTGTTTGAGTCCCTCACTTGTCCTCAGTTTGAAAAGATGGATCTCAAAATCATACAGTCACTGTTGGTGGAAAGGGTTTAAATATGCAGAAGATGCTGAAAAACTGAAGAATCTGAAGGACCTGAAGGATTTTTCTGAAGAACAGTGCTCAGTTTAACTGTTCAGAACAAACTCATGAACAATTATCACAAAACAAACAAACAAACAAAAAAAAAGTCGTAGATCATCCAGGAAAGCACACACCCAAACTTTTGAAGAGGGTTCTTTTAATAATTGCGGCCTTTTTTTATTTAGTAGACTACATGTAAACATCTTTTATGTAAAATATCTTACTCATGACAGTACAAAATAAAAAAATAACATGCATTTTGTATGTATCTCTCATTTTGTTAAAATGATTCACATTTTCACAGATTCTGCTAGGGGTCTCTCAAAAAGTTCATAAAAGCTCATTACACTGCTTAATGAAGAGCAACAAGTAGTTACTTTATCCTGAGCTCCAATTTTGGAAAATAAATGCCCTAATAATTACAATGTGCTGCCGAATACAGTACATACCTGGCAGATAAGTAAAGCGCTGTGACTGGCTTCTTTTCCGTTTTCCATTGCACACGTAGAACTGCACCTGCACTGCTGAAGTGACTGTCTTACTGTGATAAGGAGGCACCTCAACCATGATGCTAGACTACAGATGGAGACAAGAGACATACCTTTACTAAACAACACTTCATTGATGTCTGAGACAAACCTATCAAAGTTGTCTCTCTGAAGAATACAAAGTCCAAATATAGTCAAAACATACTACAACGTGCTCAAATCTGTCTTGCGTTAAACTCTCAGAGCACTCAAAAAGGCATTTCAGCTTTTGGTTTAAGAAAGAAAAGAAAGACTGAAATGGGTCTGTAGACATATTTATTTGTGTCTGTGCTTTTGTTGGCAAATATTTTCTTAAACATGTAAAAAGGAAAGTATTCACTCACTCCTTGACTCTTCTCTCTGATGATCTTTCCCTCCACCTCCCACTGCGGTCGTCCATCTGAAGAAAGGAAAGTGTTAGCTGCATACGCGGGAACAACTTATTAGGACAGCTAGCATACACAAAGACCTGAACTGAACTCTGTGTGCCAATATTAGCCCCTCAAATTTAGGTAACCTCTCCTCATTACCACCACCACCACTGCCATCATCATCATGTCTAACAGCCTTCTGCTGAAGCTTTAGAGATTAAGGCTACAAATAGCCAATCAGCATTAAGTTTCATCAGGTTCAGAGGGGAGCTCTACAGCTGCATGTTTCTACAGGTGCTCCTGCACCGAATCCAGAGAGAAGCTTGATAAATTGTGGCTTGCCTTGAGAATAATAAAATGATGAACTGAGTTTGCTTGCAAATGATAAGCCTTTTTCCACATAGTGAAAGAGGCTCAATTGCTCGAATAGATCAAAATGTCAGCTCTACGCAGGGACTGTGTATAACACTGACCTGACTATGAAAAACAAACGACATATTAAATTCTCCCAAGAAAGAGGGCTAGAAATGCTGGAGCTGTATTAGCAGAGTGACTTCTTAACAGCAGGCTACTTGTGACTTTTTAATGAAAATCAGATCAGTCTCACTCTTTTCGCCCTTGCTGACAGGAACGCAGAAGTCGCTTGGGCCCCTAACAGGTAATGATGTCATTTATAATGCCGTTCGAGTCTCCGAGAGACGTGTGGAAGAACATTATTTATTGTTGTATCATGGCAAGATGCATGGAATAACTTTATTCATAGCACAATGCCTCCACGCGCTAGCCCGCGGAGAGGCGCGGGATCGCTCGGAAACATGCTGTCATCTCAAGTTTTTCCTTTGCCATAAAGCTAATCAACTGCGCAGACGTCTTACAGACAGAAAATGAAAGCCAAGGGACCAGAGCCAACTGGTTAAGACTGATCCTTGAAGGGAAAATAGTCACTACATGGACCATAAATTACATAAACTGCACAAACAGCATGACACAGGTCTGATTTACACTCTTAAACACATTTCCAGCTTTGAAGTTTGTGCTTGACATGAGTCTAACATGAGTCAAGCAGCAGTATAATCTCAGGAATGTCTAAAATGAGTAATTTTGCATGTGTAATGTTTATGAGTGGGTACGTATGCATATATATCACGAAAAACCTTTTCGAAGGGGTAATGTAGAGGGCAGTGTTTGAGTACTGTTATCAAAGTGAAGATACCGCTGTGAGCAGTTTCATAATCACCTGGTGCATTACACTCCAGAGACTGCTGTTTACACGAGGTTACTGTGTAGCGTCTCAACTCCCCTCTGTGTCAAAAGGCATTTTGCTAATATGAGAATGACCTTGGATGCCTGTAACTTCAGCAGTAGTAGTACAGCAGCACATGTTGACATTCACTGGACACCGGAGAGGGCCCCACATGAGGGCAGGTTCAAACAGGAACCAGACTCCAAAGCCTGGTGACAAGCACACGCGCTGTCCTAATTCTTCAGCCCAGAAACACTGCTGTTCTGTTATTACTGCTATGATAAACAAACTCAAGAAAAATAAACTTCAGGCAAAATCCTACAAAGCTTTTAAGTGTCATTATGTGGAATTAAATGTCCTGCTGGCAAGCGTAAACTAGCAGCAACTGAAACAGATGGTTAATGTAACTCTTCATTTACAATTTCCTGAATCATTAATTATAAAAACAAAAACCTTTTTTTTTTATCTTAGCTTTCCTGGGTCTGATTTTTTTCATAGTAAACACTTAATTGTACTTAATATTTCATATCTGCCATTTATATTCTCTTACTGTAACCAAAATAAATGAATTAATCTTCTGAGGACTCTAGGGGAAAGGGGTGTTAACCCTGTAAAGCCTGACATATGAAATAACAGTGGAACAGATTATTGAAACTTTAGACAGAATATATAAATATGTGAACCTGGACCACAAAACCAGTCTTAAGTAGCACGGGCATATTTGTAGCCATAGCTAACAATACACTTTATCGGTCAAAGAACTTCAGTTGGACAACCTTAAAGGCGATTTTTTTTGCACCCTCAGATTCTAGATAGTTGTATCTCAGCCAAATATTCTTCATAAATATGTAAGATATCTTAAAAAAAAAATTTACCCTTATGACTGGTTATGTGGTCCAGGGTTACATGCATTACAAAATTATATATATATATATATATGCTTTTATCAAGTACCATATTTGATACATTAGGTTTTTATGACCCTTATAGTATGAAAGAGAATGGAGCTTATACTTGAGAAAAAAAAAATACCTCAATTTTATTCAGAGGACCAAAATATTAAATTTGCTGCAGTTTTAGATATGTATATGGTCAACAAGTAAAATAAAAGTTCTGATAGCTTGTAATGTAAATCAATGAGATCTAATATCAATATATGCAAACCCTGAAATTTAAAAGCTTAGTTTTGTGATTAAAGCTATGTAGTTTTTATTGTAAGGGGGAAAACATATAATGTAATGTAATTCATACAATAGTTGATAGATGTACAAATAAACATTCCACAAAAGCCTATTCTAACAGTTTTATGTTAAATTTAAAGAACATAATTTAAAAAAATATGCACGGATAATCAAGTAAATCTAAGTTGCTTCAGTCCAATAGGTGTTCATCTTGAAATATTACTAGCAACATAAAAGTTGCTCTTGTGTTTACATTATAGAAATGAGATTTCACAGCACACTGTTGTGTTTGTGAATATGAGGGCAGTACAACCTTTGCTATTCAGTTATCCATGTTTGTCCAGGTGATTAAAAACCTGACTCATTTGTCTGCCTAACCATATCCATTCAGCAAGTCAAAAATGAGTTACAAAGTCTCAGGACCACCAAATGGGATACTCACTTAGACACAACCCATCTAATTACTGTACATACAATAATCACTCAATTAGATTAGATACAATCTGTCAAAATTAGACCTAGAATTACCAGTTCCCTTCCTCTCATATGTCCTGGTGTGTCCCCTACCGCTAGAGTGTCCCCTAGGGACTACGTCTTCGCAGATGGACGGCTCCATGCCAGCCCACAAAAAGACTTGCCTTCTCTCTATATTTTGGAGTGAATTGTGAATATAATATGATATGTTTCAGACTATAGCCAGAGATTACAATGATCTTAGCATTGGTAACTACTGGAGCAATGTCACAGTTTTTGAAATACAGTCTCAAATATTAAAATACTGAATCTGAAGAAAATATAGTAAAGAAAAAAAATCTTTCAATGCCACATTTTGGTGCGCTCAGTATTTCCAAACCTTCCTCATTAAAAAGGTTTGCACATAAATAAAAATAACTGTCCTTAACGAGTATTAGCTTGAAAAACATTGAGCAGGTCTGACATGTCTAGTAATTTTTTCCTCAGTAACCCGGTCATTGCACATTTTCACTTGCTGAATACATATTTAATGGCTTACTGAAAATAGGGCAAATCAGAATTTGACATCAGTATCCAACAGTTTATGTGAGGCTGCTAGGTTGGTATAAAGCACAAGACCAGAGTCATATTAAGTGAGTGCACCTTTTACAACATATTCGATTTCAATCAAACACATCTGCAAAACTCACAAATCACACAGACACTCTCTGATAAGCTCCTGCTTGAAAAGACATGAACTTTCCCTTAGAGCTGCTCAAGGCTAGACATAAGAGCCAAATTTCCACCCTGCTTGTTCTAGCATCTCAGGACTTTCCATTTTTATACAATGCAACAAAAACATGGGTTATCGCCACACAGGTTGCCTTGAGGGGTTGCCACTTTACAGGGAGCCAATTACAGGAGAGGTAAGTTCCAAAGGGTGTTTCTCTGGGTTAGAACAGCCCTGAGTGTTCATGTGTAAACTCCAGTTGACTGAGTCAATGTGTCATTGTCTCAAACTAGAAACACACACACTCAAGGCAGGCCAAGACTCGTATTCCCAGAATGCCTTTCATTCATTGCCTTCATCTGAGGCTGGTCCTAACTTGTGTTTCATTACTTACGAACGAGCGATGGAAAAAATGAGCAAGATAAAAAAAGAAAGAGTGAGAAGAGTTGCTTATCGAAGAATTTAAACAAGAGCACACAAGTGACACTGGAAAGAGTCAAGGAAAAACTGATTTTTTTTATCGAGCCTGATGTTGTGAAGGGTAGGAAAGTGAAAAATAAATTAAAAAGGAAGTAAAAATGAGAGACTGTCTGCTGGAAATGACAGACAGTCTCTGAGGGCTCTGTTCATTGTGTAAAAGGTCTATTTCAGCTCACAGTGAGACTCAAAGGATCAACAAAAATCCATACAGACAGAGCGCAGTTGGGGATCATGACATAGTCTAACCCCAAAAAGTCAGTCTAATAAAGCCTCTTGAAAGCAGAGTGACTGAAAGTTGAGGCTTTAGACTGACAGCCACATGGCAGCCGTGTGAGTCGAACGGGAGAGAAAGAGCATCCTGCAACAAATGAGCTTCAGTCATCTGACAGGTAGACGTAACTAGCAACATTCAAAACTAAATATATTTAAAACTGACTACTCAATGGGTTGCTTGAATGACTAGTCAACTAATCTCAAGGGAACTCTGAATAATTAGGCTGGTTTCAGGTTCATCTGGCAAAAAGTGCATTTCTTGAGGCTTGTATTTTACTTGTTTTCAAAAACAGCTGCACAGTTTCAGAGAACAATTTGTGGTAAAAACTTTAATTCAAGCTTGTATATTAAATGTACTAAAGATATTTGGTGTCAAACGTTATAATATGTTGTATGTGTTACAGTTAAGAATAATAATAATAAATGCTATACACTAGATAAACCACATTTTAGATTTCTTGCCATATGTAGAAATACAACCATGTCAGATATTTTTTTGGACTAAAGAAAAAGCAAATTTGCATTATTTTTTAAAAGTTGCCAGCAAAAACAAAGCCACCAAAATGCATTGTGTAAAATACAGAAATAATTAGATTTTCACAATATTTATTATATTTTTATTTATTTGAACAGGGACAGTGCTCATTAGTCTAGTCAAATACTGTACATAAGCCAGAGTTAGCCCTATTGTCCAGTTTTCATTTGTTGCTTCATGTCAGATTTTAAAAAGGCGACCTAAAAATCTTAAAAAAAAAAAAAAAAAAAAAAAAAAAATTCCAAATAAAGCATATTCTTTTTTTCCTTTCTTTTTTTCCCTTGTTAATGAAATGCTATATAATTGGATATAATGAGGCATTTACTTTTGGCCCGAGGCACTTATTTTAAGTTTGATTTTTAGTCCTTCACAGTAAAAGAGAATTTAGGTAATTCTGTTATAGTGCTTTAAAACTTTCATTTTAATCAAGGAAAATTTTTATTTTAATGCAAGACAGATTAATTAATTAAATCAAGTAGCTGATTAGTAGCCGACTGTGGCCTTACAAAGAGATTAAACTGTTAAATTCTGTATTACATTAATCATGTACAGATGGCATTATAAGCCAAAATATCACATCACACTCCTTAGAAGTGCAACAATATATAGGAAAGCATTTTAATGCACAGCTCTGATTGTACAAAAATGTTTAAAATGCATTATATACACAAGCTTTAATAAAACCATTTTTTTTTTTAAGTTTGTCTGACACACACAGTAAGCTATTAGCTGCTTTGTGTCTTGGATCCAGCGAGTGAACAGCAGTATGCCTGCAGCCAGAGCAACCCCGCTGACCTCTGAGTCATCCTTACAGCAGATGCTAAGGTCTACAGGTGAGCTCTAGAACAACAGTGACACGCCACAATACGGCCAAACCATAAATCTAGCTTGTGTGTGTGTGTGGACAGAAAGAGAGAGCACATGGGGGCGGGGGGTGGTGGGTGGGTCATAGGGAATGAGGGTGTGTATTTGCGTGCACGATGCGCTTGCATGTGTATTTATGGGGTAAGTGCATAGATGTAGGTGTGTGCAGAGTGCATTTGTGTATATATATCTATGTGCATGTATGGAGTGAGCGACTGCTTGAGCGCAGTGTGTGTAGGTGTGCAGGTGTGTTCATGCTGAACTGCACTCACACATATGCGCGTGCACACACACAGTGTCCTCAGAGGAGAAGGGAAATCGTGGGAGGTCAAGATGCTGATAAAGCGAAGATAAATCACTTTGGTTTTACAAGCAACAATCAAATTCCGCCCTCAAATGAGAAGTGAGAAATCGACACTCCCTCACATTTTACCCGTCGCTCCAGTTTCCCAAAACCATGCAGACTCTGGTTGCAGACAGTAAAAACCACCTTATCTTGCCGTTTTTTTAAGAATGAGGCTGGTTTAGCTTCGCTAAGACAGAGATTAGAGCAAGTATAACTGTGACCCTTAATGGTAAGACAGGTGAGGAGGCAATATTTGCTCACAGTGAATGATGAAGACATTTGTAGTGCATACTCAGCTGTGTTTGCAGAGCTTGCAGCAACCTGCTAAAAGGAATTAGTACTGACCAAAAGCAAGTAACAAAACTAAGTGGAGGGATCTAATATCACCCTAAAAGGGGTTTATTTTGATATAATGACCTGCTGACTGTACATTATCCAGGTAAGTGCATAGCTACTAAATGAATAAATAAATAAATGGATATGAAATATTGATCTGACTTTAAATTATGCATAAAGTGAAACAAATGTGTGAGAAGAAAAGGCCCAAGAGATATAAAACTGGCATAGCTATATTAAATGTAAAATGTTTGCCTGAAATAATTAATTATATCTTGATATAACAGAATTTAGTAATTTTCTTTTTACTTGCATGCTCTCAAAAAAATGAAAAAATATGAAATAAAAGAGATTGATCAAGTGAGCCAAAACAACAGAAAAGAAACTCTTCTTACCAGGACCTTTCTCCAGGAAAATGACTTTTGACTCAGGGAAGAAGTTGGAGCCAGTGATGACCATTTCCTCTCCTCCACTCACTGGGCTGCTGCTAATACTGGCCTTTTCAACCTGAGGTAACTCCTGTGCTGAGCGCTGGGCTATTTAACCACAAATACAGATGAGACAGTAATTGACATTAGACAGTAATATATATTTTTTCTTTTCTTTCTGTGTGTATAAAACGTACAGCACTCGACTGGAATTGAAGCAGCCTGCAGTGAGACCACTTTTCCACTGGGTTGTGGGATGTGAACCCGGAACACCACACGGACCCGAGTGTTTTTCCGTCCAATATCAGTCTCTCCTTTCCTCAGCTCAATGTCAGAGTTCCTCAACTTCAGGATTCCAGCACAATCAATACTGACAAACACAGTTGGAAAAACACATCAGAAAAGAGTATCCATAACAGTATCCATTTCATCATCATCCCAATCAAGCAAAGCTGTTTAAATGATTTCTAATCACTCCAAGCCACTTTCTGGATTTATGTTTTTTTCATGGAGTTAATAAATAACTGCTAACAAAGCAGTATATTTTTTAACCAAGTGTATATTAAAAGCTGGCACAAAAAAAATAAAAAAAAAATAAATCATACACTTATTTATAAATACTGTGCATTTAATTATAAGTAAATGCAATTAACTGTTTTTACAGATTTTTACATTTTATTCATTTAACAAGAATGCATTAAAAACTGATTACATGGGTAACATTTACAGTTATAAAATGAAAAAAAAAAATATTTAAAATAAATGCTGTTCTTTTTAATTCATAAAAGAATACAAAAAAAAGTATATGTGGTATGTCTTAAGTACCTTGGGTATATTTGTATCAATAGCCAAAAATACATTGTATGGTCAAAATTATATATTTCTTTAATGCCAAAAATCTTTAGGATATTAAGTAAAAATTATGTTCCATGAAGATATTTTGTAAATGTCCTACTGTAAATATATCAAAACTTAATTTTTGATTATTAATATGCATTGCTACGAACTTCATTTGGACAAATTTACAGGCGATTTTCTCAATATTTAAATTTTTTTGTACCCTCAGATTTCAGATTTTCAAACAGTTGTATCTCAACCAAATATTACAATCAATGGAAAGCTTATTTACTCTTCTTTCAGATGGTGTATAAATCTCAATTTCAAAAAAATTGACACTCATGAGCGGTTTTGTGGTCCAAGGTCACATATATCACTGTTTCCACAAAAATGTTAAGCAGCATAAGAGTTTTCAACATTGATAACAATAAAAAAATCTTTCCTGAGCACCAAATCACCATATAAAAGCACCTTCTGAAGGATCATGTGACACTGAAGACTGGAGTAATGGATGCTTAAAAAATTTAGCTTTGCACCACAGGAATAAATTACTTTTTTAAAATAGATATAATGATCAAGTGCTGACTTTGTGAGCAGAAAAGCTGAACAGTAGTGTATATGCAATATGTCGCTGATGTGTGTGTAAAGGTTTCATTCTACTTATGAACAATACATTTTCTCTAACAAAGAAAATCAACTTGTGAAGAGTTTCTCATATAAAAGACTCATATTTAATCCAAATCCAAAAAAGTCAAAAGTTTTCTGTTCGAGTTATGAAACGGTGTGTCATTGCAAATATCACTTTAAGTGTTTGTGTGTATTTCACTACACTGTGGAGACCAAATTTCTTTAAATAAAACCATCTACATGATAAGCAGCTGACAGTACCCACAAGGACAATGACTTTATCATTCTGTACTAAATAATGAATATGTAAAAATGCAAAAGGTTTGTGTGTGTTAGGTTTAAGATTAGGTAGGGTAGGGGATATACAATATTATTAAAAACAAAAGTCAGACGGAAAGTCCTCACCATGATAGAAAAACAAATGTGCATTTATGTGTGTGTGTGTGTGAGAGAGAGAGAGAATCTAGATTGATGTTGAAGTGAAGAGCTGTTGGCAGGTACCTGGCAGACATATTGTTTTCAGGAAGGAGAGGAATCTCGAGAACCTTTGTGCTGGCGATGATAATTTCCTGGCTTGCCGTAGCGACGGTTTTTCCTGTTATGCGGTGAACCTGGTAGAACGCATGTGGCCTCAAATAACGGTCATCCGCTGTCCCGATGAACATCTGCAGGTTCACTGGCTTCTCATTGTAGCCAACAAGCTGTAAAAAAAAAAAAAAAAAAAAATAGTGAAGATGAGTCATGATCATTGCAGGATGACCAGAGATTTTTAAAGGTCTTAGACATTGTGACACATGAACTTCTATGAATACAATAAATGCAATACATTTTAATGGTAAGATGACTGCACTGAAACTATGCTTTACATATACATCTCTTCTAAATATTACACAGGAAAAAAAAAATAAGTTGGCGAGTTTGCCCTTCAGGTCCATCGTCCCAGAGGTGAAGGGTTTTTGCTTATATGTCTGAATTCAGGTCTATGGTTATTAACACAAACTAAAGTTATTTACCCAGAAACACAGTAACGCAAAAAAACATCAGTAATACCCGTCTCATGAATTTTCATGAACTGTTGTTGGTCACAGAGCTTAAAGGGATACTCAAAAATGAAAATTCTGTCATCGAAATTCACCCTCGTGTCGTTCCAAACCCGTTCCAAGACTTTCGTTCATCTTCAGGCCACAAATTAAGATATTTTTGACTAGGGTGAGTAATTATTGACAGAATTTTCATTTTTGGGTAAACTATCCCTTTAATTTCTACAATAATCCAAAAGCTTTTTTTAAAAGGAACCAGGGTGATGGTAACTTCCGGGTTGGCCTACACAATTACGTCGTCCCTGCAGCGCTCCATAGCCAAACTCAGATATTTTTGACAGGCCATATTGATCTGGAAGCACTGGACATCCCCCACGTCAAGCGGCAATATTATCCATTAGCATTACAATTATTTCCCCCAACGCATTTCCATTCGAAGAACCCTGCATATGTGCAATTATTTCCCAAGTCCACATCCGTGCACATTAATATCAGACGTTAGCCCAGTTTTTCCAAGACGAATTCAAAACACACACTAGCTAGTAATTAAAATCCAGACAGGAACTTAAAGACACGTTTTCATGCCACGAGTAAGGGAAAAAACACAGAAACCGAATTGAAGGAAAAAAATAAATGAGCGGGTAGAAAGGTGAGAAAAGAAAAACAAAACCATGAAAGACATTCTACTTCTGCTGCTAAAATAGTATAAACAAGACTTTCAACTTCTGAAAATGGAAATAGGGACGTGAAAAACCCATTCAAATGTGAATAATTAGATGTAACACATCATTCTGTGAAGTCTTTTTCAGAACAAAAAGCTTTCACAAAAACATTTTCCTTCCTGGTGCTGCACACACCAGGGTGTCCGGCGTCCTGTGTCCTCAGTCAGACACAGGGAGTCAGAGTGGCAATGCAATGCCCCGTCCAGCAGTTTGTACACACGTTTGGCCTGCCAATAAGCTTCCCAGACAGGTGAGGAGTTCACAAACAGAGGGAAGCTATTCCGCTGACATGTATGTGTGGGAGGGTGTTACTTAGGTTGAGCACACAGGCTCCTAACAATCTCTCTACTGTTGAAATGTTATGCTTGGCAAACACTGACCCAATGCAGCAGCAGAGAGAGAGAGAGAGAGAGAGAAACTGGGAATGAGTGCAAAAAAAGAAAGGGAGAGAGATGACCCACTCACAGGTAACGGAAGGACCAAGCCAACCACAGCAACACAATAATGAGAAAAACATGCTTCACATATAAGCTGACGGGTGTTGAGAATAGAGCCAGATATTTGTGGAAAGGGGAAAAAGAAATTGACGGAGGGGAAAGGAGAATTAGGGAACAACGGAAGACTTGGATGGTGGTGGGATTTGGTTCATGTAGTTCCTAGGACAGCATGGTTTTATTACACTTGGAGACATGCGTAACTGAGAAAATTATTAAACCAAAAGGGCATGCTTAGTTTCAAAATATTTATGGTGAGATTTTACAAGAAGTTTCTGTATGTACAGGCTGATAGCAAAGACAAATTAACAATAAAAACCCTTTTAGCATTTATTGATTGATTTAGTTTCTGCATATAAAAATACATTTTAACAAGTATTTTTTATTTTAACTAATGCATTATGAACTAACACTAATGAACGGTAGTTTTTTTTTGTAATAAAAAAACATTAACTGAGATTTTAAAATTTTGTAAAAAAATGTTCATTGTTAGTTCATGACTCATTTACTAATGCTAATCAACTGAACCTTGTAATATGTTACCATAGTTACTATATTTCTGAAGCAAATTTGATGGCTTTAAAAAACAAACGGCATGAGTAAAAGTACACATTCAGTTTCTAAAAAGAAAAATGTTAAATGATGCATTATGGGTCACTCTGCATAAAAGCTTTGCTTTTTTCTTCTCTTCAATGTTTGTCCACAAGCACTCTTGTTTCTGTGAATGCTGAGAATGAGGTGAACAGTCCTCTGCGAACAGAGACCTCCAGGAAGAAGGGTCAGGGCTAAATATACTGTATTCTACATTTTGTGGGCTCGCTTTGGGTCAGGGCATTGAGACGGTGGGGGATTCAGAAGCAGAGGTCACGTTTATGCTTCAAGACCTGAAAAAGGTGAAGGGCTCAACTGACCCTGCCAACATCAAGATTTATTTCAGTGGTGAGAGTCCACCACCCCTGGTAACAGCTACAAACCCGACCAGACAATTAAATCTCATTGTGTGTGTGCAAGGAAAAACAAAACGAGACCGTGTTATGCGTGTATGAAATGAGCTGCCAAGTTCAAACAAAAACTAGCTTAACTCACTACCATTAAAAGCTTGGGGTCAGTGATTTTGAAAAAGTCTTTATTATCAAGATTATTACCAAGGTTAAAGACAGTTGTAGTACTTGCAATACTTACAATTTAAGGCATCCTTGCTAAATAAAATAATAATAATAATAATAAAATAAGACTTTTTGCCCATTTAAGTGCTGTAAGCGGTTCCTCAGTGAATCTACAAATCAGGTAAAAAACAAAAAAAAAAAAAAAAAAAAAAACATTCGAAAACCCAGTAACTATGTTTTGGTAAGCCTTTTTCTGCAAGCATGAAAAAACAAGCCACTCAGACTTCATTCCCCCTGTGACTTAGGAAGAGGATCTTATAATATTACTGCCCCTTCATCTGCATGTTTCCACCCATGGCATCACACTTTTGTTTTTGAAAGTGATAACGGTGTACCAGTTCAAATGGCATGGCAAAAGATCAAGCAAAGCATGCTAACTGTTCTGTCGTTGGCTGCATAGACAAGGAGTTATTTATTTATTTACTGTACGTCACACAGGTCTAATATAACCATGCAATTTCTTTCCCAGCTGTTTACCTTCACAGACATAATCGACTTTGTGTATATCATGTGTGTTTTTAACAAAGTTCTGTGCATTTGGCAGTTTAAGTGCAATAAGACATGAAAGAGAACTTAGTTTAGTACTCACATGCTGTGTCAAAGCCGCTTTTTATGTGCATGCTTCAGATGTGTGCGCTCAGAAAACCGTATATCAGAAGTTTAAACTAATATGGCTTTAAAATAGATGATGATAATCACATGATAATCAAAACCAGATGTTTTTTGCCAGAATATATGAGGTACGAGCTATAAAGGCACAGCCCTTTTCTGGAAAGCAGCTCATTTGCATTTAAAGAGACATGCACGAAAACAGCCTGTTTCTGCTTCCACTCAAAATAGGCATTTTCAAAATTATGTAATAAATGAACTGTGGGATATTTTGAGCTGAAACTTCACAGACACATTCTGGGGACACCTGAGACTTATATTACATATTGTTAAAAGAAGCACAATAGGTCTCCTTTAAATGGCTGCTCTCTACTTTTGCACATTGTGCAAGACACATCTAAACAGTGCTTATTCCTTCCAGTCAATCTAATCAGACTGTCGGCACACTCTGGGCAACGTCAAAATGTGAATTTTCCTCTACTGTTTTAATGATGTTATGATATGATTTAAATCAACATGAAACCACATTCACAATGCATTTTCCTTTCAAATTATGATATATTTCTCACTGAGTAAAACAAAATATTCAATACTCTGTTGGGAACTGATTGGATCCTGAAAAGTGGACGTTCCATAACATTATGGAGCCAGTAATTGCATTTTGATGAAAGATTATGAAGACAAACATTTCTTTTTAGAATAAAGTGCACTGATGAATCATGCAAAATAGGACCAGGAACATGTATTATTAAAGTAAACAGTGTCAATTTTGATTTCATAGTTACTTTAAGGTCACCAGACACATTTAACTCAATCTGGAATGTTGTAAAATTAAGTATCCAAAACCCTTAACGGTTGGTATGATGCATTATAATGTAAAATCACTTTACAAGATGATACATCAGGCCATGAACATTTATGACTTTTGGAAATTCCATGAACATGCTGCAGCCTCAGCAAAGTTTCAGAGCGCTGCTACGGCTTCAGTTTCAAGACATTTAGAGCAGCAACAAGGCGCCACATCCTCAAGGAGTTTCTGAAGACTAACCACCTCTGTTCTAACCATTAAGTAAAAAAAAAAAAAACGGTTGATCTTCTTTTCTATTTGTCTGTAGTGCTTTAATGCGTTTATACATATATTTTAAATGTTTTTATATTATAAAAACACAGTAAAACTGTTACACTATAAAACAGTGTTACAATTTAAAATAACTGTTTTCTATTGTAATGTATTTTTAACTTTAATTTATTTCTGTGATAAATTTTTAGCAGTTATTACTCCAGTTATCAATGTCACATTATGCTGATTTGGTGCACAAGAAACAAAAACAGTTATGCTACTTAATATGTTCATGATTCTTTGATGAACAGAAAGATTAATCAGCATTTATTGAATTTTTGTAAAAATATAAATGTTTAACAGTCACTTTTGGTCGGTGCCGATAGCCTTGCGGGCAGCGTGCCGCCATACACCGCTGTTGCGCTATGGGCGTCCCAAGTTCGAATCCTGGCTTGAGGACCTTTCCCAATCTCACCCCCTTCCCTCTCTCCCACTTCGCTTCCTGTCAGCTATAATCTTTCCTATCATAATAAAGGCAAAAAGGCCAGAAATAAAATCTAAACAAAAAAAAAAAAAGGCACTTTTGATGAAATTTAATGTATCAAATTATGCAAATGACTGAGACCAAACTTTCAAAAGCTGGCGCAAAAAGTTTTTTTCTCATGCCACTTTAGAAATGGCAATTAGTCATAAAGAGTTTTGTGGATTTAGTTTGATTCATTCTTCAAAGAAAGAGATGTCATTTATGTTTTGTATGACAACACTTTGTGACTACATTCCTGTTCTATTCCCACTTATTTTCTTCTTTTAATCCCAAAGAAAATCTAAGAGAGGCGGCAGCATGCTGCGAGGAAAAAAAAACAAAACAGGAAAGGGGTAATACAAAACAAACAAGTTTAAAAACCAAGACTCTTGAATGAGTAGCAAAGATGATGTGGCATCTGTCCAAACACAAACAGCTACAGTAAAACCTCCTCTCATTCATCCTCTCATCACATCTGTAGACCTGAAGAAATCCAGTGTGTATTTGTGTAAAATTTCACAAGACGACTGTCCCTGCACTCCTGTAACCTCTCTTCCCTGACACTGGTTATATTAAACTGCTGACATTAAGAACAGTCACATGTCCCATAGCTGGAATAAAGCTAGCAGGGGCAAAAATAGCCTCCCTGGGTTGCCTTTCATACCGAGGACTAAATAAAGACGTCTCATTCCGGCTGTTTCTCATTGCAGTGTGGGCTGAAAGAAACAGAATCAGGTGGTCCAAACACAGCAGGAAGACAAAGCCTAGCATACAACAAAGCACGTGCGCCGCATGTTTTGGTATGAAGTGGCACGTTTTGCGCTGTCGTACCTGAGGCTGCATGTTTTATCATGCTTTAACTCCCTTCACACACCCTCTAAACCTTGTATTTCCCTGCAAGTTTCATGTCTCCTTCCCCTATACTCTTCAATCACTTTCTCCACTCTACCTTCTTTCTCCATCTCTCTATCTCTCTCTCTCCTTCCAACCCGCTGCTGGCAAGTTGTTTCCCTGTGTTGCTCTGTGGTTGCTATGGTGAGAGCCAGCCGGTGCGTGTGTGTGCATGCATGAGTATGATTGTGTGTGTGTGTGTGTGTGTGGGTAAACCCGAGCCTGAGGGGGTGGGGAGGAGACTCAAGGTCACACAAAAACAGTCACACACACACACTGTGGCCTCTGGCCCCGAAACGTGGACTCGTGCTGACATGCTCTCTGTGCTTACTGGACACAGCGAGAGGTCTGTTCACCGATGCAGTGTTTACACAACATATGCCTCTGTGTGTGTGTGTGTGTGTGTGTGAGAGAGAGAGAGTGAGAGATGGAGACAGAGAGAGAAAGAGAAAGAGGGATAAATAGAGGTATACACATGGAGAGCACTCAGACCCAGGAGGCTGGGCAACCACTTGTTTAAATAAGGTCAATACACATACTTTCTCTCTTGCTCACACACACACAGCATGTGTAAAAGGACTGCTACGACTCTCACACAAACACATCAAGATATAAACACATGTATACGTGATGTGTACCTCTCTCACCCCCTCCGTTCTCAATGTGCTGTGTCCTACTCTTCACTCTTCAGTCCACATCAGATACAGCCTCAGGCTACTGTACAACAAAAGCCGTACGCGCACAGCCATACACTCATGAGGGCATACAGACAACAGGGTTGCTCCCCAGACAAGCACGTTGAGAGCAAAACTTTAACAGTACACAAACATCTCTGATCAGCACTGAAAATCACCCACCGTGAGGTCTGAGGGTCACCGAGGTCAGCCATCTTGTTTTTCACAACAACGTTATCTGATACTAAGCCATGTTGCACAAAACAAAGCTAATATATCTATGAAATGATTCATTGAAGGAATTTTCCAGATTAAAATCTACTGATTTACCATAGATAATATTTCGACTCATTTCTCGGTTTGTTTAAACAAAGTAAAAATGCACATTTTATGCATATATAATGGCAGATGGCTAGAAATGAAGTTTATATTTTATATTAAATTATATTAAATTAAATGTGCTCCTGTGATTTAAAAGTTAAAGCATAGAATGCATGAACTAATGAAATGTATTCCTTGAATAGGTCCCTATGATTGCACAATCCAGTCATAAAAACGGAATTTACTGTATAATGTGGAACGTCATGGAATCTGCCAAATTTGAAAGTAGGTCAGTACACTTAAATTTAAATCTAAACTCGATATGGACTAGTGTCTGTGAATATTAGGCTGTAAAAATACTATTTAAATATGAATTCTGCACGTGTGTCTCTGTGTGAATGAATGGCGCACACGCGCAGTTTCGTTTACTATACAAATTGAAGTGTGCGTGACGCTTGCGGTGTTTTCAGCCTCTGCCGCCTCAAAATATGAGTACATGAATACAAACATAATCTCTACAACTGCTCACTTCATGAGCATTTGACCGTTTCTTTTGAGAAAAACCATCGTTATATATACAAAGAGAAATTTAAAGGTCTTCACAGCAACCTGTCAAAATAAAATTTCAGTTTAACTTGAAGAAACTGTGACAGAAATGCATTACTTAACGTAATAATAGTAGTAATACCATAATATATATGTGTGTGTACTGTGTATATTTATTATGTATATGTATATATATATATATATATATATATATGTAAAAAAACACATGGATATATATTTTATTTTTTATTTAAGAAAAATATATTTATATATATAATATTAATTATATGAATAAAAATATATACACATGTAAATATTTTAAATATATATATATATACACACTGTATGTGTGTCTATGTACACATACATAATAAATATCCACAGTAAACACACATATAAACTTTTGTTTTGGATGCGATTAATCGTGATTAATTGTTTGACAGCACTAATTAAAACATAATAATAATAATTAGTATAATACAATTCTAATAATACATAATAATTAAAACACTTTTTTTTTTTACCAGAATTTATTTACAAAAAAATACACAACACACTATTTCTAAAATAAATAAATAAAAATAAAAAAAAGATTATAATTTGTTTTTTTTTTAATAAAATCAATTAATTAGAGATGCTTTTGTTTATTAAAATTTAATGAAACTATTCATATGGAATCCAGAAAATTAATGTGAAAAATAAAACTTATATTAAAAAAGAAAACAAAGTTCATAGGCCTTAAAATATATTTTTTGTTTAACTTTAAAATTACTTTAAAATAAGTTTCATGATTTCAATTGATAAGACATGCTTTTGATTTATATATTGTTAATTTAACCATTAAAACAGTCTAGAAAAAAAAAAAAAAGAACAGAACAGAACAGAATCCAGAAACTTGTAGATAATGTAAGTCACTTTGGCTAAAAGCATTTGCAAGCAAACACATAAATGCAAATTTTAAGAAAAAAAAAAAAAAAACTAAAATAAAAAACCTA
>JAHKKF010496197.1:0-14225 GCA_019740295.1 Labeo calbasu | reverse complement strand
AAAAAAACATTATTTTATAATGTAAAAACATATTGCAATATTACATCAATGGAAAGCTTGTCTATTTAGCTTTCAGATGATGTATAATCCTCAATTTAATAAAAAAATGGACCCTTATGACAGGTTTTGTGGTCCAAGTTCACATATATGTGCAATTTAACAATTTAACAAAACATATATAAATGTGCAATTTAATTGTTTATATAAGTTTTATTTAATTTTGCAATATGGTTTTGCCTGATGATTACCAAATAATATTTTATATTCATTAAACTGAAACTTTTGAAAAAGGTAGAAAAGTTTTTTTCAAAACCATGTATGGACCAATGTGAATCCAAATATTTCCTATTTTAAACTAGATCTTATTTTCCTTTTCTTTTATCAATGGCAGTTCTATTTGTCATTGAGATTAAAAAAGCATATAAAGGCCAAAATTAAATTAAACTGTCCAAAACACCACCAATACTTCACTCCTGTTTAGGTCTTTCATGACATCCCAAATTCTGGGTGAGTCCAACAGATGCAGTACATCAGTTGGCCTATCAAGAACTGTCACAGAGGTATATGAATTATGTGAGTGTGTGTAAAAGGTATTCAGAAATATTCTGAACAGGCTGTGAAATACTTTGTTTTATGCTCTCAGTGTTTTCATGTTGTCTGATATATAAAATAGGTCAGGGCAGCCGCTACAAAGCTGATGGACAATTTTCCAATTTTTGTCATCATCCAGCACAAACATGCATTATGAAAGTAAATGATTCTGCTGATGCTGTCATAAAATCCCTGTTCCAAAAACACGTACATGAAGAAAAGGAAAATGGCTTCCTGATGCCAAAAATAGACAATTATTCTATTCTTAATTCATAGCTCACACATTAACACCTCACACACCCCGCTTACGTCAGCCGTGAGAAAAACCACAACAACTGATTCTTGACACAAGCTGCTGCTGCTGTGTCCTTGTAAACAATGTGTGCAAGCACAAGAGAAATGGATTTTAGTTTTCTTGATGTCTATAACTGTCAACTC
Organism: Labeo calbasu; assembly: GCA_019740295.1. Lineage (NCBI taxonomy): Eukaryota > Metazoa > Chordata > Actinopteri > Cypriniformes > Cyprinidae > Labeo > Labeo calbasu. The sequence continues at coordinate 13,196 of JAHKKF010496197.1, read as the reverse complement.
TCCCTTGACGGGCAATTAAAAAGATAAAACAAGATCAAAAGTCAGCAAGACAGCAATGCACATTAATTCAGCCAGCTAATAAGAATCCCACACAATCAATACCACACGGCAGGACTCTGTCTCGCTCAACATATTAATGGGAAATAATCATGTCCTCTAATTACGCATGCAAAATTACACATCTATCTTCAGTCCTGTTCTGTGCAGCGTTTAGTGTTTTTCTTTCTGACGACAGTAAAAACACAATATGGCAGCAGCTAAAGACTAATATTGTTATTGCAAAAATTATTTCCCAGAGGGTTGATTATTCATCGTTCTATCTTTGATGAATTTAAAGCAATTTAAAAATCATGGCAAAACCCAAACACTTTTAAACATTTGCTTGCGTCATTTGCTTTTTCTCAGTTTATAGCCAGAGGTGGTGTTCTTTAAAGGAATAGTTCACCCAAAAATGACAATTTTGCTGAAATATACTCACCCTCAGGTCTTCAACAATGTAGATGAGTTTGTTTCTTCATCAGAACAGATTTGGAGGAATTTAGCATTTACATCACTTTAGGGGTGGGCGACATACCGGTAGACACGATTTACCGGTAGAAATTTGTCAGCCGGCAGAGATTTCACAGGATCATGTGATGTTGCTGTGCTACATGGTCATGAAAACATCATTTGCATGCATTTTTAAGCATTGCGGTTTAAAAATAAGCAATTTTACGCCACTGAAATGCTAATCAGCAGCGTAAGACAACTAATTTCGCTATATGCGTACGTTGTCTGAGAGACTGTTTTGTGCTCATAGAGCGCAAGTTATTTTGCTGCCTTATAGGCCTTGAATGGTTAAATACACACATTTGTATATCCCAAAATGCTATTTTTTGCAAGTATCATCATAAAACATAGTAATTCAGGTCTCAAGTGACAGCAAACAGCAGAGAAAGAAAACACATGTGTAGCAATATTGAATCCAGGTAGCTCTTAAAGTGACAGCAGTCTGATATTCCTGCTGTCTGTCATTCATGTTAATCAAACAATAAAAGAGAGAAAATCTCTCATTGCTGTTGACTAAATCTCTTTTTCACGGCAGCATTTTAGTGCCACGTTAAAAGATAAGAAAATCTAAAATTAAGAAATGAAAGTCACAATATGTGAATAAATTCGAAATGTTTTGAGAATAAAGTCGAAATGTTTTGAGGACAGTCAAAATTACGAGAATAAAGTTGAAATGTTTTGAGAATAAAGTCAAAATGGTTTGATAATAAAGTTGAAATTACAAGAATTAAAATGTAGCAATTAAACTTATAATATTTTGAAAGTATAGCCTGTGCATGCAAATGGCCCAGATTGGGAGCACTGGGAGAAGTTGCCAGGTCACCAGAATTTATTTGAATATATGTGGGATTATTAGCAGAAATCATACCATGTGTCACATACTCGCAGGGACAGTATGTTTGGAAATAATATTTCACGTCTTCGATTGCATTCATTAGGCCTATTTGTAGTGCACCAGCCACCCAATAATAGCAATAAGCTTTGTGCTTTTGCTACTTTTAATATAAAACAAAGTCTCAGCTTTCAAAATCTGACAATTTGCAGCAAAATAAACAAACAATGTGTCTTGTCAATGTGTTTTTAACACTCTTTAATGTGGCAGGACAGATCGCTGCATTCGCTGTATGTGAATCAACTTTTTGAGTACAATAAGACATTTTTTTCATTAAATTACACAGTGTTCCTCTTTATTTCAAGTTTATAGCACAATACAAACATGAAGGAACATCAGAAGGTATTAAAAAAAAAATATATATATATAGCCTAATTTAAAGAAACAAATGTCTCATTGCAATCAGAAAGATGACTGATTTACATGCCGCTTAAACTGAGGCGAATACAGCGATCTGTCACACCACATTAAAGAGCGTAAAAAAAACACATTATTGTAATAGATATATTGTTTGCATTTCGCTATAAAACTGACAGATTTTGAAAGCTGAGACTTTGGAATATCTCCCGGTGCTCCCAATCTGACTTTATTCTCAAAATATTTTGACTTTATTCTTATAATTTTGACTTTACTGTCAAAATATTTAGACTTTATTCTCAAAATATTTCAGTTTTAATCTCGATTACTTTATACAATGTATGTAGCATTTCTTATTTGTTTTACTGTAGTTTTTTTGTCATATTGCTTGTAATTAGTTTCTTATTTAATAATTGTTTGTTTTTTTGTGATATTGAGTATTAAATGTGATAAGAATTCTGAAATTTCTATGGTATCAAAAACTTTTATATATTAAAGACCTTATTTAAAGCAAAAATAACTATGTTGTGATGTATATTGTTACCGTGAAATAAAATTACTTATCATGATACAAGATTATGGGTATATCGCCCACACCTACATCACTTGCTCACCAGTGAATCCTCTGCAATGATTGGTTGCCATCAGAATGAGTCCAACCAGCTAATAAAAACATCACAATAATTCACACAACATCCATCAATGAATGTCCTGTGAAGTAAAAACATAAAGAAACAAATCCTTCATTAAGATTTCATTTTAACTTAAAATCATTGCTTACTTGTGTTAGTTAGCTGTTTGGAATCTCATTCTGACGGCACCCATTCACTGCAGAGGATCCATTGGTGAGCAAGTGATGTAATGCTAAATTTCTCTGATGAAGAAACAAACTTGGATGGCCAAAGATTTTATATGTACCTCAGCAGAACACATATTCATGTTCTTAGTACAGTTTTGATATAGAACAAAGCTAAAACAAATCTTAAATGAAACTCCCAAAGTGTGTATACAAAAAGCTGAATATAAGTGACATATCTGTAGAAAAACTGGTCTGTGCTTGACAGCAATAAAATATGCTTTGTTGTATCTTTAGGGACCCCTCGCTTTTCTTAGGTTTGTGTTGTGTTAAAATACAAAGCACACCTCATGTAGAGCAAGCAGTTTGGTCTCCTGAGTCTGTCTGATTCGCTCTATTTCCACAGAAAGCTGCAGGATCACAAGGATTTTACACAGGGGTTTATCAACCATTACAACTTGGGGGGACGTGCATGTCCCCCTTTCGAAATCTTTTGGAAATGAGCAGGTGGTTAGTGGTAATCCTAATAAGGCCAGCGCCCACTTACCTGCCTCGCAGCGAATAATTTAGAACTACTTGGTGAATGTTACATCAGCTAATTAATATTCATGAGGCAGACTAATAATGCATCTCGCCAACTTTTCAGAGTGTTCCTACACCCGTGGTTTCATCAGTTACACCCTGAGGTTTAATTATCTCATTTAGCTAGTCTACTCTCAGGCACATCCCTAGACAAGGCAACTAACAAGTCCCTGAAAACCTACTACAGATACAGGTGTGCTAGACTTGATTAATTTTAGAGATTTTCAAAGACTTAATTAGATTCACCACCATCTCTGTGTAGAGGAATCAGAGATACGCGTCCTGACGGGATTGTGTCGCGCTGCTTTCTGATCTGGAGTCGCGCAGTGGTGTCGAATGCTTTTGAAGAACTTCTGAAAGTGATTTTGAATATAATAAAATTTGAACATTAAACAGCAGCAAAATTTGATCATTCATTTCAGCTGCTTTTGCCTAAATGAATAATGCAAGATGCAGGGAGATGGTATCTGCATTAAACAGGGAATATATGCTTCAGATACACAGAATAAAAGTTTCTGAAGCATTTCAGAGGATGTGTCTCCTCTGACTGGAGAACAATAAAAAGGAAAGTAAAAAACAATATGCTTAAAACCCCAGCCTTCACAGTTTGCACAAATGACAAAAACTTCATTCTCAAGAAATCTTTTGACTGCAAAATGTAATAAAGGCACACAAAGTCAAAGTGTGATACCACTGAAATAAATCTTTAATGGATCTGTCAAGCCACGGATCTGTCAACTGCTTGACATTCAATTCCACTAAAACAAATTATACTGTGCCAAACGTTTTATGAAATGCTGCATCATATAGAGTGTCCAGTGATACAAAAATAGAGTGCGTGTTCACGCACTGTGTTGTCATGTCATTTTTTCCGAATCTGGCTTTTCTAGTGTTATTACAAATGCTGTATCCACAGCGTTCGTGATTATGGAATGATCAAAAAGGTTTGCATCATAGGGCCTGCAAGCACACTGTGACACTCCAGGAGCGCCTGCTGTGCATGGACACCTGTCAAACCTGCCGATATTCCCTTGGAGGAAGTGACTAAGCAGCTGGGCTGCCATCTGTCTTTCTGTAAATTACCCCCTGAGGTTGTCCTCCCATTCTAAAACTAGCATCTGAGGGGGTGACCTTCTGTGCCGCCATAAAAGCTATGTTACATCATAAACTGCCCAGCTTCACCACCATCAATTTCCACTGGGTCTTAACCGTAAACCCCAACTGTATTGTGCTTTAAACCCACCACCGCTCGATGGCCAACATCAGAACTGTACTCATAAACCTTCGGCGTACCATTAAAGCCACCGTGAGGCCCGGGGTCATGCAGTGGACATGCTCTCTTCATTTCAGAAGGGATGAAGTCCACTGTTAATGAGCTGCAACTGATCTATGCAGGGGAGAGTCGAGATGGCTGGTCTGCTGAACATGTGGATTGGCCAAGAGGATGCTATGCTGTGACTGACTAGTATAAATATACAATATACATTGAATTTGCACAGCAGCAAGTTTTCACCCCGGCATTGTGTTTCCTTCTGAAGCATCAGTGAGTGTTTGAACCTTCTGTAATAGTTGCATATGAGTCCCTCTGTTGTCCTCAGTGTGAAAAGATGGATCTCAAAATCATACAGTCATTGTTGGAAAGGGTTCAAATACACAAAAGTGCTGAAAAAACAAAGAATTTGTGGGACCTAAAGGATTTTTCTGAAGAACAGCGGGCAGTTTAACTGTTCAGGACAAACAAGGGACTCATGAGCAACTATCACTAAACAAAAACAAAACAAAAACAAAAACAAAAAACTGCCGTGGATCATTCAGGTAACACCACAATATTAAGCGTATGTAAACTTTTGAACGGGGTCATTTTTATAAATCTGACTATTATCTCGTGGACTATATGTAAACATCTTGTATGAGAAATATCTTTTTCGGGTCAGTACTACATAAAATAAAACATGCATTTTGTATGATCCCTCTTATTTTGGTAAAATAATAAACATTTTGCATTATTTTATATTTTTTCATTATTAATGTAATTAAAGTTCTGTTTACTTAAGCTAAGGATGAATCTCATCAAGTTAGTGTATTAAGATTTTTACATTTTTTCCAAAATAACAACTCAGTGCAGTAACAATTTACACAATATAAGCCTATGAGCCTATATTATTTGTGAATGTTCAGCTATTCTTTTTAATAGTTAACTTTTAACTATTTTCGATTATTTTACTCACTAAAACTCCCACAAATCACGTTTTCATGACATTTTAAGTCTTATTTTGATGTAAAGTTGTGATATATAAGTGTGTGAGTTGTTTGCTTAGTTTTCTATTACATCTTCGCATTAATGCCATTATATTCTTCATTCTGACTGATTTGTGAATGTGCACAAACACAAGAGGCGGGATTTATCACATTAACCAATCACAACCGACCATAACCAGTCATATTCAATCATATCGCAAAGGAGGAATTGCCACCTCTCACGTGACTTTCCCCCATTTATTCTCAATTACCCCCCACCAAACCCACCGCACACTTTAGGGGGTTTGTTAAATCTCAGTGGGCTCAGGGGAGGCGAGAGAGACGCGGACTCCTGCTGTAACTTTACCTGTTGGCGTCGATGTTGGAAATGATTTGTGATTTTTTTAATGTTATATTTTGTAATATTGCTGTTTATTTATTTGTCTACAATGTATTTTACCCCCATCCAATATTTTGAGGAAATACCCCTTTTTATATTTAAAATATTTAAAAAAAAAAAGTTCTGTGGTGTTATCATAACAATTAATCATTAAGTTATTCACTGTAAATTCCTAAAAAAAACCCTGACACCCCAATTATGTTTATTATTATAGTAATCAAGGTAGATTAATTAAGCTTCATGCCTCTTTTTAATTAATCTTCGCCCAATAAAAAGCATCTGCAACTTGTTGTTTTGACCATTGTTAACCTGCAATTTGTTGTTTTGCTAACCAAGTTTAGGTATCTGATTAGTGATTACAATAACTGCTTTCTTATGGTATAGAAAGATGCTGAAGAGACTCGTGAACCTTAGGCCCCCACTAATTATTTTCACATCAAACAAGAAGTATTGAGTGCCAAAGACATGTTGTGAGGGGGCTAGACAGCAATTATTACCACTCTCCACAAGATTAATGGGTCACTACCTGAGATGTATCTCGCCCAAGAGAAAGTAACAAAACACGGCAGCACAGAACATATAAACAGGTCCATACGTCATGTGCTCCAGCAAATTCCATGTGAATCCATTTTACCACCCAGAAATAATGTAATGCACAGCCTACTATGAAATAGAGCATGCTTTTTCCTTTGGGAAATCTTGTGGTGTTGCACACTTTGAACTCAAAGGATATGGGAAGGGCTTTTTTAAAGGCAGCCAGTGTTTTAAATGAAGCTGCAAGACTCATCAAAGATAAGCTATAGAGCTGGCTAACAAGGAAAACTTGTTAAGGAAAAAAAATTCCCAACCTTTATATAACGAGCGCAGCATCTCAAGTAAGCCTGTTAATTGCCAAGTGAAAGACCAGCAGTATTAGCCCTTTAACAAATTCAGCATCAGAACTACCTTACAGGCTTGTTCTGCACAGAATGTTTCCATGTCGAGATGAAATATGCAGTGCCCACAATGTCACTGTTAGGATGCCCACTGGGGCACAAACAAATCCCCATCCATCATTCTCCTCTCAGCCATAGCTGTTTAACTGTTAAACAGACCCTTTATCAACACTGACAGGCCCAGCACGGTGTTAACAGACGCAGGCTATCTTTCCTTCTGGAAGCAAGCTTGGATGTTTGGAGAGTAGAGGGTCCGAAACGCGCTGCCTGGCATGAGGAAACGGAGAGTATGTGTGCGTCATAGATGGAAAGTTCATCAACAGCTGGATCAGATGTATTGGCAGACTCTACATCCATCTGTCAAGCTTCACCAATGGACAACTTTTCACTTTCGCTGCACTAAATACTGACCTCAAATACTGACTGACTTCAAAATTTCACATTTGTGATATTTAGCAGTTCCTGAGTGGAATTTGTTTCCAAGTAAATCACACACTGAAATTCTTCTCACAAAGTTACAGCTAAAAGTGCAACACAGTAATTAACCAATTTCACTGGTTTTTGGTATTACGCAATCACAAGCATGCCATTTTAGCTTGTTTTACGATCTCCCCTTTCAGCTCTTTCATCGTGAGGCATGTTTTTCACAGGATTTGTACCCAAGGATTTCACATCCTAAGTCCAATTCTGTGCCGGCTGAGCTACAGAGCAAGCTTGTTACGTTTGGAAAGCAAAACATACGGAGCTGTAATCATAACTCTCTCTAGTCATTTACTGCCTCTAGCATTCATTTCTGTTGGACACTGCAGTGATATGTACTTATTTGGTACGTATTTCGCATCTTGCGAAAAAGTTTCCACAGGTATGTTTTCGTCATGAGATCAGGTAGAAATAATTGCATGTCTTTCTGAAAATGCTACTATGTGGATCTGCTTTAGCTCTTGCAAGTTACAATATCTTACTCTTGCATCTCAAACATGATGTTAGCAGAGCCAACCAAGGTCATGGGTTCAGTTCTTGGGGAAAAGCATGAACAGATAAAAATGTACACCATGAATGGAATATAAGTCACTCAGAGTTTGGCAAAAGCGTAAAATGGAAGTGTGAATACTCTTCTTCGCTCCAGTTAACACGTTCACTACTCAACATTTTCATTTTGGCAGTGGATATTCAAACAAGTGTGGAGAAAAAAAAACAAAACAAAAAAAAACGTAAACTTCTGGTTGCACCAAATATAAATAGCAACAAAAAGCAGCTTGTTTACACTGTGAAAAGCATCTATCATTATTTGCATTTAGTAGTAACATGCAGGTACACCAGTGAATTGAAGGCTACACTAAATTGGAGGCTTAATTTACTTTTAAAAAGCTTCAAAATGTCTTTTCGATCATTTAGTTTTAGACTAACAACAGGTAAAAATATAAAATTATAGGTCAAAATATGGATATTTTTTGGTCTAGGTTGTTTATTTACAAAAACCGATAAACGCCATTTAAAAAAAAAATGAATTGAGTGCTGCATTATTCTCCACATATAGCGCGATCTAAATCCCAAACACATTCTGTTAAAAAAGCCGGTACTGTCCACTTCCGAGGCATCGCAATTTCACCTTTTACTGCAGAAGCTGTCAGGCACCCTAGTTGTTTGTGAACAAAAGCCAATAAGTCCATTTTAGCGAATCAGCGCACTGTATTCAGGTCAGGTGACAAGGCTGCCAGTCACTTTGAAAAGACACGCTAGATGAGAGGAGTTTCATCAAAGCTGACTAAAAGTGTTCGAGGATGGATAATTTCGACAAACAAAGCTTCTTCAGGACGTAACAGGAAAATAAAAGTTGAAACTTTTTCACGGAACCTTGCAAAAGCAGCACGTTACAATGGTAAAGCAAAACTGCGTGTAATCACAACCATACAGTCTATGATCACAACAATGCTTGTCAGGCGTCTACATTGTCAGCTGATAATAAAACGAGTGTTTTTTAAAACTCTGAAACATGAAATGTGGAGTTATCTGCTTTTGCCAAAAAACAACTGTTGGAGTTATCTGCTTTTGCTATAAAACAAACTTTTAATATATAAAAAACATACTTTCAATTAACTTTAATTTTATTTGTATTTAAGTTATTATTGCTTAATCAAAACAACAACAACAACAACTGCAGTTTGACTGATATTACTTGTAATGCACACACAAAAAAAAAAAAAAATGGAATCTGTTTTTGCAAATAAACTCTTCATTTTGTATTAGAAACTGTTTTAATATGCATGACTTACTTAAAGGTGACATATCATGAAAATCTGATTTTTTTAATGTTTAAGTGCTACAATCAGGTCCCCAGTGCATCTACCAACTCAGAAAACGTAAAAAAGTGGAAAAAAAGAAAACCCCAGTAATTTTAAGGTAAGCCTTTCTCTGCAAGCTTGTGAAAATATGAATCTGCTCAGATTTTGCTTCCCCTGTGATGTAGAAAGGAGATCGTATTGTAATATGACCTTGTGTGTATTTGACAGTTTAAGCGCAATAAGACATGAAAGAACTTAATTTAGTACTCACATACCGTGTGACAGCCGCTTTCTGTACGCGTGCTTTGGATGTGTGCGCTCCTCCTTCCAACACTAAAAGGCACAAAAATGGCTGTACTGTGTAGCCAAAATACTTCCACAATAGAGCAAAACTAAATTCTCAAACTAACTAATAATCCAAAAAAAAAAAAAAATGTAGTAAAACAGAAAAGAAGACCTATCTATCCATTTCATCCACTGTTTTGTCCAAACAGTGAAAGTCAGTGCATTTTCATTTTTTCCCCTCATTGTTAAAAAAAGAGAGAGAGAAGCATTTTTCCTCATCAAACCTCATCTTTTGTGTTCCACAGAAGAAAGTCGTACAGGTTTTGAACAGCATGAGAGTGAGTAAATGATGACAGAACAACCTGTACCACATAATTTCACACTGTTTGCCTTTAGCACTGCAATTCATTGTTAGCAGGGTTTCAAAATACAGGGTTAAAAGCAGTTCTAACCTTTTACAAGTGTGAAACATTGCTTTAAAAGTACGCTGAAAGTGTTAAAAGAGTCTGTAATCCCGTGTTTTAATGGGGTCATCAGATGCTAAATTCACTTTTACATGCTGTTTGAACATTAATGTGTGTTGGCTGTGTATGTACAAACCTGCCCTGTAATGGTAAAAATCCATGCAGTGGTTTTTAATTAATCTGTAAAAATAATATCCCCTTTTTCAAATCAAGCCATTCTCAGATGCCTGTTGTTGTTGCATCACACCCACAGAGGCCGCTCCCACGATAGTTGATTAACATGAGTGTCTTACCTCAGATCAGCTGTCACAGTCCGTCCTCTTTGTTTCAATGCCAGAGCAGGGATGTAAGTTAGACAAGAACTGAACGATTGAGGTGTTGTGTTGCTGGATGTAATAATGAATGCAGTGGTCGTCATTTACTCCCGACATCTGAGCCGCTGAAGATGCAGTGGATTACGTTTGTTTGTGAATGGAATGCGCCTCCCGATCTACATAAATACATCTATGTTCGCGTGAATGATTCGTGATCCAGCTTCACTTACAGCAGAAGTGAGTATAAGGTTTTTTTTATGAATCTTTGCGAACGCTTTTCCCAATAATGTGCTAAAGTAAACAGGCTCGTCACTCCACAGAGAGAAGAGAGGGGCGGGGCGAGCAGAGCTCATTTGCATTTAAAGCAGCTTAGACCAAAATGGAATGATTTTTGCACAGCTGATTTTAGCAAGGCAAAAAGGGTGTTGTTTTACACTACCATTGAGAATTTTTAACCAAAGTATGTTATAGACTTTTCATTAAGACCCTGAAGAATCATTTCAACTTGTGGAAAATGGGCATCCGATGACCCCTTTAAAAAGATGGTAACCCAGAGTTAAGCACAGTGTGAAACTAACATTAAAAGCGATGCCATTTTGTTTGAAAACTTTTTTGAACAGTTACAGTGTTTTGATGAGAACTCTTCCCAATCCAAGGCCATTAGCTGCAGTCGCCTTATTACTGTTGACCGAGAACAGACTGGCTAAACATTTGACACCTAACACACCTATTGCAAATAGATTTCTGTTCTGGGTAAATGGATCCCCTGAAGCAAAGAAAACAGTGTCCCCCAGCACTGCATATGGTAGATTTGGTTTTGATCATATTCTTGCAATACCTAAACTCCACATGGTTTCCATGCAGCACATATCGACTGTCCACTATTAAAAATCTCAGTGATAGCGATCCGGCAGCACCATGCCCAGACTGTTTAGCAGCTGCTGTCAGCTCCTCTAATTTGAGTCAGTTGCTATCGATATTGATTTGCCTTCCTTGGTATTCCCTTTGGCGGACTGTCTGTCGAAAGTCTCTACTGTAAGTCATCGCTCACCCACACGTCAATTAGATAGTAAGAGGGCAACGAGCTGTCTCAATAAGAACGGATGGCCTGAAAAGTTTAACGGCTCACCACAACTTCACAATCTCTGCCTGGCACCAGAAAAGAGGTAATCTGAGGCCACAGATGATAGTATGAAGAAAACAATTACAGGTTAATCTATTAAATGAACAGCTGAGCTGAAGCTAAAGACAAATTTCCCAGTAGGTGAGAGAAAACAAAACTATGAAAATAAATAAATTCATTCACTTGTAGCTCTTACAAGGTGATTTTTGATACAAACTGTAATATAAACAGGTCTTGTAACATTACTTGGTTCGATAGTTCTCGCGAAAAAAAGAAAATTGTGTCATTATTCTTATGTCATTCCAAATCTGTGTGCTTTTTTTCAGTGGAACCTGGAAGGCAAATTTTGAATCTCCACACAGATCTTTTCAGGTAGTGACAGTTCATCCAAAAAGCATATAATCACTACAAATGCATAAATTCATTAGATTTTATTCATTATTAAGTTTTCTGAAGCAATACATTAGATTTGTGTGCTAAATTACCTAAATTAAGACAATATTCACGCATGCTGTAGCTCTCAAATTAAATACGGCATGGTGCTTTTTTGTATGGAAATGATGCTTAATTAATTATTAATCATAATTATCACAAAGTCAAAGTTATGACATAAAAAGGGATAATGATGACTAAAAGCTTCATTCATAACAAAAATAAATAAATTATGAGATTAAAAGTCTTTTTAAAGTCAATTTTATCTCATAATCTTCACTGAGTGTATCTTAAATCATCTTAATTTTAATTTTTGTCATAATCACAATCATAATCTTAACTTATAATTATGATTTAAGTGATTGTTTTGACTTTTGGTCTCTATGATCTCATAATGTTTACTTTTTTACTATGACTAAGTAAGTTATAATTTCAACTTTTTAGCACATAATTATGATTTAGTATCTCATAATTCTGACATGTCATGATTATGATTTATGAGGAAGAACTTAGCAACAGAAAATATGTGACTGAGTTATTACAAAGAAGAGTCATACGGACCACTTTTGCGGTGCATTTTTGTCCTTTTTGGAGCTAGCATGGTCATTTTATTTTATTTATTTTTTTTGTGGACACAACTTTTTTTATAAAATTACATTTTTATAATAATATACATTTTTTTATTATACATTTTTTTTATATATTTTATAATAAAAATAATAGAATTTTATAATTAATACAATTTTTCAACAATTCATGCCTGTAACTTACATTCATAAATCATGGGGGCAAACAATGTAAAAAAATAAATAAATAAATAAAAATTTCAAAAAAAAAAAAAAAAAACATTGAAAAAAGGAAACATATACAAAAAATTTGAAAACATCAAAAATTAAAAAATAAATAAATAAAAAAATGTAGCGGTATAAAATATGTGATTTTAGAGTTGGTGTATAAGGGTTATTATTAATAAGAGTCATAGAAACCACTTTTGTGGTGTTTTTTTGCGTTAGCATCCCTAGTGAAAAATAAATATACTAAAATACATTTATTTAATGCTAAGTATACTACAAATACATTTACATCTTTATGCACTTAATAAAATACTCTGCAATTGTAATTTTAGTATTCTAAACTGGTGTACTTAAAATATGCTAAATTGGAACAACTAATTTTGTACTTAATGCACTTTAATTGCTCAGAAGTACTGCTTAAGATCACCTAAATATATACTTAAGTATATTTGATTGTGCTAAAGTATAACTACTGCAAGTATACTTTAGGTGCACTTAAAATATCTTTCATTTACAAACCAATATTATTCAAATATCATACACCCTCATCAATAGTGACATTAAAACACATTTTAGGCTTAATAGGCTTAAGAGAAATGTGCATTGTGCACAAGTAGTGCTCCAAATAAAGTTTATTTCTAATTCCTGTGTCAGCAAGTCTGAAGCAATATGTTAATAGGTTTGATATATTGAGTATGAAATGAAAAAATTTATAGTAGGCATGGTAATTACTTGATTTTTTCTCTTTTTTTG
>JAHKKF010496192.1:0-17132 GCA_019740295.1 Labeo calbasu | reverse complement strand
TTTAGATTAATTTTAGAATGTAATTCTTTCCTGTGAAGCTGAATTTTTAGCAGTCCTTACTTCAGTCTTTAGTGTCACGTGATCCTTCAGAAATCATTCTAATATGCTGATTTGGTGCTTAAGAAAGTTTCTTATTGTTGTCAGTGTTGAAAATGCTTAAAGGGATCGTTCACCCAAAAATTAAAAGTCTGTCATTAATTTCTCACCCTTATATTGTTCCAAACCCATAGGACCTTCGTTCATCTTCAGCATACAAATTAAGATATTTTAGATGACATCTGAGAGCTTTCTGGCTCTGCATAGACAAATATCAGCGTCTTACCTTAGACCTCCATTGTTTTGATGCCGGAGCAGGGATGTAAGTTAGACAAGAATATCTCTGATTGAGCGATTGAGGTGTTGTGTTGCTGGATGTAATAATGAACATAGTGCTCGTCATTTACTGCCAACATCTGAGCCGCTGAAGATGCAGTGGATTACGTTTGTTTGTGAAGGCAATGCGCCTCCCGATCTACATAAACGCGCCTATGTTCGCGCAAATCATTCGTGATCCAGCTTCACCTACAGCAGAAGTGAGTATAAGGGGGTTTTTTTTATGAATCTCTGCCATAACCTTTTCTAATAACGTGCTAGTTAGCAAGTTTCGCGGCTAAACACGCTAAATGCGGCTAAAGTAAACAATTTCTCAGAGCAGCTCATCACTCCAAAGAGAGAAGAGAGGGGCGGGGCGAGCTCATTTGCATTTAAAGGAACGATCCCTCAGAATGAGATGATTTTTGCAGAGCTCATTTTGACAAGGTAAAAAGGGTGTTGTTTTACACTACCATTGAGAATTTTTAACCAAAGTATGTTTTTAGCTTGAAAATGTAACTACAACATGATTCAAGTAACGTTTTCTTTATTAACCCTCCAGTTAAAGAAAATTCTATTCCAAGTGCACCACACATGAAGTTATCAACATGTGTAAATGTAAATGTTAAACAAATCACGTTAAACTGTTAAATATCTTTACTGAAAAGATGCATGAACTACAACTACATCTTGTACAAACTCGTCTTATACGTCTTATATGAGGAAAATGCTTTAAAAAAATATCAAAAGTCAAGGTAATTCAAATTCAAAATGACTGAAGGTATAACACCAGTAGACTATTAACTATAAATGTTCTGTAAAAACAATGAACAGTAGCTTTCAGCCTGTCACCATGATGCAAACATGAAATATCAGACATACAGTAGTACTTCTGCATAGTTTTTTATTCAGTTGCACTGCATTTCCATTGTTTTTTCTATGTAAACACAGACATGTTTGAGTGTTGCACTCATGTCCCTTGCATCTCATGCATTAAACGGCATTCTACAAATGTGGCGCTCAAGTTAAATTTTGCAATTTCGCATTCTGTGTGAATGACCCCTGGCGATATGAGTGCGTCACACATGTGAGCGGTTAATCACGTGCGTCATCATGCGGTTGGATCATTTTTTTCTCTTTAGTGTTATCATTGGCACGTTGTCAAGATGTCTAATTCTAACGTTTGGTAATATTTCTATTAAAAATCACAATTCCTCGATTTCTAAAAAATAAAATCATGGCAAAACATTAAATTCGAATTAATTAATAAAATCTGAAAAATCTGCCAACTTTAAGGGCCGGGACCCGCCAAGCCGATTTTAAAAAAACTAGCGGTGACAAAAGCCAACGGTGTTGTCGTTTCGTGTCGGACCAAAAAGCTGCACTTGAACACCGCACAGTCTATAGCCGACTGCAAACTTACACATGCATTCTACGCAAGAAGATTTATCTGTCTAAATCAACCGGTTTTAATAGTATATATTCATAATTTTAAAGGAGAACCCAAAACAGTGATATACCAGATATGTGCTTGCTTACTCTTGAAAATCTGTAATGTTGATAACTTTCTTTCTTTAAGCGGCTCATGTTGTTATGAAAATATTCTTATATTGGAATGCTTGGGTAAGATCACGTATCCAATCAGAGTTTTCACTTTCCCTGTCGACCCCAATGGTACCGATGCCGATTCAACATGTTACTAACGTGCACCCATCTAGAGCTGACTTGTGGAAGTCGTTAATCGACTTGTGGAAGTCATTAGCCGTTAACCGACGGCCAATCGTCGGCTTGGTGTGTCCCAGGCTTAATACTGACACGAAAGAGAAAAAATAGTTGAATAAAGATGTCATTTTTGTTGTCTTTGGCCACAAAAAGTATTCTTGCAGCTTCATAACATTACGGTTGAACCACTGATGTCACATCCTTACTACCTTTCTGGGCCTTGAATGTGTCGGTAAGATTGCTGTCAGGGTCAGAAAGCTCTCGGACGTCATCTAAAATATCTTAATTTGTGTTCTGAAGATGACAGAATTTTTATTTTTGAATAAAAATAATAATTTTATTATTATTAAACTATCCCTTTAATATTTTTGTGGAAGCGGTGAAACAGAGCTTATATTTGAAATAGAAATCTTTTGTAATATAGTAAATGTCCTTACTGCCTCTGTTAATCAATTTAATGCATTCTTGCTGAATAAATTATGAGTTCCTTAAAAAAAAAAATAAAGAAAAGCCTTACTTTGAACTGTACATAACTGTACATTTATATCATAAACTTACATCAACATTATAGATTGCTTACTTGAATGCTAAATGCAGATAATGAAAATGCATTAGCAGTTACATCTTTATTAACTAAAAACACATGCTAATGGCAAGTGTGAAGGAGGCCATTGTGAGTATTTTAATTTGGTGCTGAAAAACGCTTATTTATAAAGCGTCTTTTTAACCATAGCAATACTAGGTTGCACGAATGCATTCTGTTACAATTTGTGCATGTGAAAACATATGGTTAGCTAGTGTTAGCATTTAGCGGCAGATAGCTAGGAATTTGACCCTGTTGAAAATCAGGGTATAATTCACACACTGCATATAGGTACATGTCTTGCAGTGGTTTCTGGCAGCATGAATATAGCAATGGCAGTCCTTTTGTGTCACCAAGACATGGATCCAGTCAAGACCCCATCTTTCGCCCTCAGACCAGCGCCGACAGAGAGACCCACCACTGATATTGGGGGGGTCTGCTGGGAGCTTGTGGCCCAACAAGAGCACAAAAGGCTGCTTTGGGAAGGTGGGGACTGAATAAAAAGTGGGAGGAAGAAAAAAAGCCCAAAACAATAACTGACAGTGGGTGGATGGAGGAATGTTGAGTGCGTGTGTGTGCGCTCAGTACGGGAAACTGTGCGGCGCTTCACAATAGAGATCTCCACCTGTTTACACTTCTGCTCTGGCCGCATTCTTCTGAGGCCTCTCTGGAGGGCTCTCACTCAACTCAGTCGGCTAACTGCCTCAGAGCGCCATCCGCCAGCGCACAAAGGGCCTCCGCGACCCTCAGCAGAGCCATGAAAAGGAGGGAAGAGCAAGACAGAGGGAATGTCGGAGAAAAAAAAAAAAAAAGTATCGGACGAGGAGAAAGCTAGGGAGCGAAATGAAAGGGACGACGGGCCTTTTCCCAACGAGTCGTGTTAAAGGAAAAGCCGCTTTTTAAGCGGGAACGAGCGGAGGGTGAGAAGAAAGACAAGACGAAAAAAAGAAGCTCTGTCAGTTTTCTTTGTTGTACCGGACAAGAACATGGGTCAAAATGAAGGGATGTGTGAGGTGAGAAAGAGCATAGTAGAGCAAAGGATGGAGAGATGAGGGGAGGAGAGGCCAGACACCGGCCCTTTGTGTGCAAATTTCCCACCACGGTCCTTGCAGTTTCTTAGCAGTTAATTAAAGAGGCGGGAGGCGGAGGACACTGGATGGGGTCGAGGGTCTTGTGAGCGTTCCTCACCGCATGAATGAAGGATTTGTCCTAAACTGGGCGGCAAGAGGCCAAACAATGTCAAAAGCAATTAGCGCTGGCACTGGGCAGCAGGAGTTTCCACTAGTGAACAAGCAAAGGCTACAACAGACACGCACGCTGGTATTTTAGGACAGAGAAACAGTATGTTTGTGTCACAGGATGAGGCTCTAGTGGCCTGAGAAGGTGTGGAAAGGGCGACCACCCGACAGCACACTCCAGCACAGTGAGGTGTGTACTAGTGTCGCGATTTCTGCGTATTCACCCAAAAATGAAAATTCTGTCATTAAATACTCTCCCTTGTGTCGTTCAAAACCTTCATTCCTCTTCGCAACACAAATTTAGATATATTTGATTAAACCCGAGAGCTTTCTGACCATAGACACCAACGGAACTACCACGTTTAAGGCCTAGAAAGGTAGTAAGGACATTGTTAAAATAGTCCAAGTGACATCAGTGGTTCCACAGTAATTTTATCAAGCTATGAGAATACTTTATGTGCGCAAAGAAAACAAAAATAATGTGAATTCCATGTCAGTCTTCGATGCACGTTCAGAGAGATCCTCAATGTCCACTCTTTGTCCACAGACCATTCAGTGCCAAGTCCGTTTCCTCACCCTCAGCCTCTACAACTGGCGCCTCTGCTATGGTTGGCACATTTCCCTAGTCCCTGTCTTTTATCCTCAGGGGTTGAAGTGCCACTCTAATGCCTCTGTCTCAGTCTTGGCAGAGACATAACTGGCATTTTTAGTAGACACCGGAGCAAAGCAATGTGCCCTCCTCGTGTTTGTTTTTGGGAAATTATCAAATGTAAACAGTTATGTGTTCCGTGTAGAGGTGTGTGAAATATATTGTCTGTGATAATATCGTAATTGTTGTTTTAACGATGTTCAATTTGACATTGAGTATTTTGCAAAAACCTACAGAGTGCAGTGCACGCATTGCGTGAAGTCTAGAATAGTGGGGTACGCGTTAACAGTGCATTTTTTCACTGCATGATTCGGTCTATTAAAATGCATTTAGAATGATCACAAATTCAAGACATGGGTACAGAAATTGTATAGATTTATTCCACTTCATGTAGTTAAGCAAGTGCTGTTTACTTCTCCAAAAATTATCATTATTTCAAAAGTGATATTGATTTTTTTTTTTTACAACAGCTCAGTAGACAAGAATTAAGAGACTTACGTTTTAGATACCATATTGCCTGTTTTTGCTCTATTTCGCCAACAAAAATAATTTTAAAACAGCCACTGCACTGTTTTGCATCTCTGAGCAACATGGCAGTGTTTCCTTCCTGGATGATTCAACTATTTAAATGATTTGGTTAAATCGCAATGACTCGCTTATTAACTGTGACTTGCTGCCACCTACTGGTGGTTTTAATTCCACATTTAAAGTATCTTTTTATTATTTAAATAATTTCAAATATTTTAAATAATCAGTATTCAACAAAATATCAAAACATTATTTATGCATTTGTAACTGCAGGTTAAATGCATTTATGACCTGCATTAAACAGTGTGTAAACGAATGTAAATGCCAATTCAGATGTAGCTTCTGTGTTTCCTTTGCATTGCAAAGACAAATTTTGTTGATACTGATTTCATTTGCTTGGTAACAGCCCAAATGTAAGAATTTGCTCAAAAGATAATGCACACTTTTTGGAAAAAATGGCTTTTCAAAAGTTAAAATACCCATTAAAGGTAACAATCAGTTTAAACTTTTTGGTAAAGATTATTTTCTAAATTTCTATCAGTGTGATCTGACCACCACACAGAATATGAAGAATATCAAAACATTTAGGAGTCAGCTGTCAGTGGTAGTCCTTAAGATACCAGCACAATAACACACTCAACTAATTACTATTGATAAAATCCCAGAAAATATTGAGCTATTATTTTTTTGTCAATATCGCACACCCCTAGTTCCACACTGCCAAAATATTGAATGTGTCACAAAATGACAACTCTAAGACTAAGCAAAAACTTCTGATTCCGCTTTGACAGTGGACTGATTAAATACGCCAGTGTGAAGCAGTTATGGCTAGTCTTTCAGCAAAGACTACTGGCTGAACATTATGTTGGCTAATTAATATTCATAAGCCAAGCTGATACGGTCTTTCCCTACTGTCCATATCATTTCTGTGGCCCTAAAATATCTGTCTGTTCAGACTGGTGAGAATTGAGAAAAAAGCTTGGGTCAAAATCTCCAATATTTAGAACACTAACTGTCTTTCTTAATCATTAAGCTCAATTTTCTTGTGTCTCATTCTACATACCTTCTGGCTGGATTCACTGTATCTCTCCTCTGTATAAATAACTAACAAATGCTGCGTGAATCTCTCTCTTTCTCATCCTCTATCTCTGTTCCAGCATCTCCAGCTCATAAATCCATTAGATTCCGCAAGCAGAGACAGTGAGAGAGGAGTCCATCCCATCCTTTCCTCTGATAAATCACAGTTGTGTGTGTGTAATCTCCCTCAGGCAGGCCGGAAGAAGTGATCAGTGACAGAAAAGACGCACGTCGACACAAACCACCTTTAGTGGAGGGGGCTGAGGGTGGGGGGCAGGTAATCAGAAGGAGATTGAGAGACGGGCGAAAATTGCCATGCAGATTTAGAGCCCATAAACATAGAGCTGGGCTCCTTCCACCCCCCTCTTTCTTTTTCTCTTTCTCTATTTCTCAGCGTCTCTATGGGTTGCTAATTAGAGGCAGGTAGCCTAAGACGAGAGCCCAGGTTACTGTAACCTTGGTGGTGGCGTGGCCGCTCTCCTCCATGCGGCCAGCTATTCATCACACCACCAAGGCGGAGGGAAGAATGTGCGGCATGGGGAAATGAGCGGCCCAAGAAGAGTAACAAATCACCCCCTCACTCCAATATACCAAGGGAACATGGCTGAGCTGACTACACCATCAGCTGGTCTGGGATCAGACTGTTTAGGCTGTATGCAAAGTCTCTTGTATAAAGCAGAGTGTTGAACTGACCTGAAAGCAGGTTTCTGTACTTAGCTTTGCTAGTCACGTCTTGTAGGTTTAGGTAAATTTATGGTGTGTACCAGTTTTTAAGGTAATGTAATGTACTGTGAAATGTCCTTTCACCCTTTCAGAAACTCAAGATTTTGATTTGTTGAACGGTCAAGATCACGGCGCTCCACACTGATTCATTCAAGTAATGCTCAGTGAATTACATGTATAAAGAATCAGTTTTATTATAAAAACTTTGCAACTCTAAATCCACGTGCTGATCGGATTTTGTATAAACTGTTTAAGAATGCTGTTAAAGACATTTACATTTACACACATAGTTGAGTTATTAGGCATAGTTACTGATATATCTACTGTATATACACATAGATAGATAGATAGATAATCTATCTATCCATTTAAAATAAAAAACACACTTAAATATAAACAAACTAATATAAATAAAATAATATATATAAATAAGACACATGCGCACACATATATTTAGGACTATGTGTTTGTATTAGTGCTGTCAAATCAATTAATGATTAATCACATCCTATATGTGTGTGTGTGTGTATATATATATATATAAAATATGTAAACAAATACACACACAAATCTAAATATAAATAGAAGTATATTAACATAAAAAGTATAGTCAAATCGATTAATTTTGATTAATCGGATCCAAAATAAATGTATATAAATACAATAAATAAAATAAAATATATGTAAATAAATAAGAGACACACACAAATCTAAACATAAATAAAAATATATTAACATAAAAAGTATAATCGATTAATTGCGATTAATCGGTTCCAAAATAAAATAAATACAATAAATAAAATTATATATATATATTATTTATATATATATATATATATATATATATATAAATAATACACAAATCTAAACATAAATAAAGGTATATTAACATAAAAAGTACTGTCAAATCAATTAATTGCGATTAATCACATCCAAAATAAATGTATATTAATAAATACAATAAATAAAATATATATAATAAATAAGACACAAATCTAAACTTAAATAAAAGCATAGTAATAATTTTTTATGTGTGTATAGCATAGATTGACTGAAAACGATAAATAGATGCTAGAAAATGATAGATTTGAGATGCGACTAATCGATCTGACAGCACTCTTTTGTAAATATATTTTACTATTTCAGTAACTATTTTTAATGTATTTATCATTTTGTAAGTAACAGTGTGTATCTTCTTAACATTTCAGTTGAAACATAAAATCATAACCTAGTGAAGAAGGTGCTTTGCATGAACGAGATTAATTTATAAGTGCACGAAGATTTATGCAGAGTGCTCCAGTGGCCTCTGACCCCTCAGACACTCTGAAGGCCAGGGCGTATTGTTCCTTTAAGAGCATACAGGACCATATATTAATACTTGGCAGGTAACGGCAGCTACAGCTTGGCAGCTCTGCACAGGGCCATAATCTTGCCTGCATATGTGTATGTATGTGTGTGCTGCAATTCCCCTGTGAAGCTCACTACACCAATTTTCAGCCCTTGGCAATCACTCACTCACCACACATCTACATACAGGCTGATGAGCTCCTCTGAGGACTCGTCACATGACCACACCAGTCACATGACTCTGTTTGTGAACTCACTGGACTGGCGGATTCAGTAAAGGTGTGTGTTTGTGTGCTAATAGACTGGCATATCAACCATTACAAACCATTTTTGTGAATTTCCCCATGATCCCTTCTGGTGTTATTGTCAGCTGCCTTGCAGTTGATCTGCATTTGTAAATTTAGATTTTTGAAGCAGATCTACATCTGTCTGCCTTTCATTTACACTCATTTGGACTTAACAGGGAAAAAGAGGGGTATTTCCCCAACATAACATTTGTCGTCACCGCATCCATCCCCCACTCCAACACCAAACTACTCTCATCTACTCACATGCTGATGCAAGCACATATCTCAGGTTGTTGTTGGCCACACAATAGATGAAACTCAACACTGTAAGCTGCTATTTAAAGTGACCCTCCTGTAAAGTCTCCTGCAAACATCATGTCATGTTATGGTGTCTGTGGCGTTACACATGTTTAGTATAAAGTAGACCTGTACAGTTTTTTCATGGAAAATACTAAGTAGATATTAATTAAGTAGACACTTAATGTTTCCACACACACTTTATCAGGTTAGCTAAAATGGCTGTGTAAGCGTTCAAGGCCCAGAAAGGTAGTAAGGACATTGTTAAAATAGTCCATGTGACATCAGTGGTTCAACTGTAATTTTATGAAGCTACGAGAATACTTAAAAAGATGTAAATGTCAGTGATGCATCAGAAACAGTATAGAAAGACATTCATTATCTTAACACACTGTAATTGGTCCTTTATTCATACCAGTTCTGTATTTCTTTCTTTTGAGTATTGCAAAGTTTTATGTGTTGGTAATTTTGCCTGTTTGTATTCCGTAGATGTTGTGCAAAGGTCACCCAGTCATCGGAGCCAGTAAGGAAAATGTGCAACGGCATTAGCATCCCGCCGGAACTTTTTTGTCGCGTCGGTAACATCATCAATCAAGTTCTTGCAAGTCAGATGAGCGAATCACTAGACATGATGGCAGAGGTCGGTGAGCCTTAACCACACTGAAATAACAGGATCAATAATATCCGTCCAGATATACAACCGTAGTCCCACCATGCTGAGATCCGACACTCCAGGGAGTCAAGAATTGGACAGGTGAATATCTCACACTGAGGAGCCCAAAATCTGAGGAGCTCAAGCATCCATATTTTGTTCATAATCCTTTTTTTAAGAAGTATTGATCTGACCTTCAGTTTCCACCGTTCAAATAACATCCATCAAACATGGTGGTAAACATGCAAACTTGGATGATATTGATGTGGCATTGGTGTCCAACACTCAAAACACCGGAACCTTTGATGCCTGTGTAACTGTAATTTTTTTTTTTACGCATTTTAAAATTCAGCATAGTCAGCTTGCTATGTGCACATGACGCCCAATTGATTTCTGACTATGTCTTACAGGTAAATCTTAGCAATATATAAATCACATTACATGAACAAGGAACATGAAATTATTTAAATTCAGTTAGTGGGAAAAATAATTTTTTTTTTTTTTTGCTTTTGTGGCTCACTACATGGCTCTTTATATTCTAGAATTGATATTCTTTATATTCTGTTACTTGCACACTTCAGCGCAGTCAGCTCACAGCGTCCACTGGTCATCTGGTGTTCGGAGGTCTCAGGAGAACTGACCAGACGCTGGGGAAATCTCCTGCTTGTTCTGTACTGTATCCAAGGGGCAGAGTAAGAGAGGGAGAGACTGAGAAAGAGCAAGAGAGAGTGCCGGCCACGGGGCCTGACCGTTAATCAGTGGCTGTAAGAAGCAGATAGGCCGTAATTGAGGATTTATCTGGGGTCTTCACAGCACTTAGTGCCCAATCGACAGCAGCACACAGACACAGGAATGAACGCTTAGCCCCCTGAGAGACAGAGCCACAGCTGAGAGAGGGAAAATGAGAAAAATGGAGGAAAAGAGATGGCGAGAGGTTAGATTTAGGGGCTGGAGAAAGGACAGTGTCTGATCATGGTGAGTGGAACTGGATTGAGAAAGAGTTAGAGGACTAATTTGCTTAGAAATTTGTTTAATGTGTTTTGGGGATAATGATGCTGATTGGTTGATGAAGAGATGAGCTTGACAATGAGAAGCAAGTATTGGGAGCTGCAGTGTTGAGAAAGCTAAAATGGTTAAACTGCTACAGTACAAGCTAGTCATAATTTTGAGTCGTTAAGAAGATAAACTATACAGTCAGGCTAGAGAGTCAAAGGAATCAGTGAATCATTTTTTAACCAGTTCATTTTAACAAAACTGCTGAAAGAAACAGTTAACTAAAATGAATCAGAATAAGTCAGAATTGTTTAAAAAAGTAGCTTGTTACTGGAAAAGCTACTTCATTTTGAAACAGTTATGCTAATGTAATGCTAGTTAAAATGATATTAAGGTAGTAGTACTGCTACCTCTTTCAAAAGTTAACAATGGGTTTATTGTAGTACAAGTGTGGTAACCATCGTGTATTGATTACAATTTGTATAACTGCAGTATCTGTAGTTAGTTATTTGTTAGTTACCGAGAGCCTGTATGTAGTCCCTGCTGAAAATACCAGCTAAAACCAGCCTAAGCTGGTTGGCTGGTCTTAGTTGGTTTAGGATGGAAGTAGCTGGTTTTATCTGTTCTCTAAGCCTGACCAGCTAAAACCATCCTGACCAGCTAAAGAAGTGATCAAAATCCCTCTTAATCCAGCTGGTTTAAGATGGAAGTAGTTGGGTTTAGCTGGTCTCCCAGACTGGCCAGCTAAAGAAGTGGTTAAAACCCCTCTTAATCCAGCTAGTTTAAGATGGGAGTAGCTGGGTTTAGCTGGTCTCCCAACCTGACCAGCTAAAGAAGTGGTTAAAACCCCTCTAGATCTAGCTGGTTTAAGCTGGAAGTAGCTGTTTTTAGCTGGTCTCCTAGCCTGACCAGCTAATGAAGTGGTTAAAGCCCTCTAAATCCAACTGGTTTAAGATGGAAGTGGCTGGGTTAAGCTGGTCTCCCAGGCTGACCAGCTAAGACCAGCCTGACCAGCTAAAGTAGTGTCAAAACCCCTCTAAATCCAGCTGGTTTAAGCTGGAAGTAGCTGTTTTAGCTGGTCTCCCAGCCCTGATCAGCTAAAGAAGTGGTTAAAACCCCTCTAAATCTAGCTGGTTTAAGCTGGAAGTAGCTGTTTTAGCTGGTCTCCCAGCCTGACCAACTAATGAAGTGGTTAAAGCCCTCTAAATCCAACTGGTTTAAGATGGAAGTAGCTGGGTTAAGCTGGTCTCCCAGCCTGACCAGAAAAAAAAGTGGTCAATACCACTCTAAATCTAGCTGGTTTAAGATGGAAGTAGCTGGGTTAAGATGGTCTCCCAGACTGACCAGCTAAGACCAACCTGACCAGCTAAAGAAGTGGTCAAACCCCCTCTAAATCCAGCTGGTTTAAGCTGGAAGTAGCTGTTTTAGCTGGTCTCCCAGCCTGACCAGCTAATGAAGTGGTTAAAGCCCTCTAAATTTAGCTGGTTTAAGATGGAAGTAGCTGGTTTAAGCTGGTCTCCCAGCCTGACCAACTAAGACCAGTCTGACCTTCTAAAGAAGTGGTCAAAACCTCTCTAAATCCAGCTGGTTTAAGATGGAAGGAGCTAGTTTTAGCTGGTCTATCAGATTGGCCAGCTAATGAAGTGGTTAAAGCCCTCTAAATGCAGCTGGTTTAAGATGGAAGTAGCTGGTTTAATCTGGTCTCCCAGCCTGACCAGCTAAAACCATTTTGACCAGCTAAATAAGTGGTCAAAACCCCTCTAAATCCAGCTGATTTAAGCTGGAAGTAGCTGGTTTTAACTGGTCTCCCAGATTGGCCAGCTAATGAAGTGTTTAAAGCCCTCTAGATCCAGCTGGTTTAAGCTGGAATGAAATGGTTAAAACCCTCTAAATTTTGCTGGTTTAAGATGGAAGTAGCTGGTTTAAGCTGGTCTCCCAGCCTAACCAGCTAAGACCAGTCTGACCAGCTAAAGAAGTGGTCAAAACCCCTCTAAATCCAGCTGGTTTAAGCTGGAAGTAGCTGGGTTTAGTTGGTCTCCCAGCCTGACCAGCTAAGACCAGCCTGACCAGCTGAAGAAATGGTCATTCTGGTTTAAATTGAAAGTACATTGGTTTTAGCTGGTTGCCCAGCTTGACCAGCTAAAACCAGTCTGACCAGCCAAAGAAGTGGGCAAAACCCCTCTAAATCCAGCCTGCTGACCAGCATGACCAGGCTAGAGGACTGGCTAAGGCTAGTTTTAGCTGTTGCTTCACACCCCTGTTTCTCGTGCTAAAACTCTGACAGAAAAATTATACGCTTAGCGCCATAAAAGTGTTATTTCATGTTAACCCTGTTAATATGCTGTAGTGTTCATTAGACAAAAGTCGTAGTTCTTGTTTGTGCGCATAAAGTTTAGTCAGTACAACGGAAACACATCTTACAATAGCTGTACATTCTGTATCTTAACATTATTGATCTAGATACCCACCATCAAAACACAGTGGCCCAGGTACCAATTATGCATCACGCATTCAGGACACACCAGCACCTTAACCCTGTGTGTTCATACATCACCGTCATATGGCGCGTGCGTTTGTGTATATGATCTTATTGGATGCAAATGTGTGTTTAAATGTACACACGCCCGGCCGTGCATAGGGATGCTTGGCGTGGGGGGGTCGGTGGCTGTGGTGGTAGGCGGTGACAGAAATTGAGGGGGACGGGGTGGCAGCTGTGGGCTGCTCAGAGCACTGTCAGAGCAGAATGATTAATGAACGGCAGCCCCAGCTGAGCCTAACCTTTGGAGAACCGCGCAGGACATCTGCAGAACTGTCAGCGCTCTGACAAGGACAGAGCTGAACAACCAATTATTTCGCCATCACTAAGGTGGGCTGTCAGCTTAATCCTAGCCATTCACTTAGGCAAGGACAGGCAAATTTCTCCTTTACATACACATAGAGGCAGGGCGCTACACGGACACACACACACACACAAACACACACAAACAGACACACAGCCACATACAAACTGCTTCGGTGAAACACATACGCACACATGCCCAGACAAAATAGAATTAACCCCTCCTGTGCCAGAGGTGGCAGCGAACAGGTAACTCCTGCTAGGAACGACATGCCTTACAAAAATGAACTGGAGTGCTACCAAAATACAATGTTGGCATCAGATGGCAGTACCATGATACTTTGAAATGTACATCAGTACTCAATAATTATGCTAATTACCAGTGTAAAAAAATACCACAGTGTTATCATGGTTTATTTTGAAAAATGGATGGTATTTCTATTTTAAAATGAACTGTCAGTGGTACTACCATGGCACTTTGATATATGCAATAGTACTGAATAATTATCATATAGTATTTAAACACTCAAAGGTACTGTTAAAGGGATAGTTTACCCCAAAATGAAAATCTTTAATTACTCACCCTCATGTCGTTCCAAAACCGTAAGACCTTTGTTCATCTTCAGAACACAAATCAGTTCCTGTCAGTCTTGGTACTACTACTGTGTACACGTCGAAGAAATTATTGTTGAATAAAGTCATTATTTTTGTTCTTTGCGCACAAAAAGTATTCTCATAGCTTTTGTAGCATTACTATTTTATCTACCACACTCAAGCCCTTTCTGCACTCTTAAAAAGGTTCTTCACAGCGATGCCATAGGAGAACCATTTTTGGTTCCATAAAAAAAACATTCAGTCAAAGGTTCTTTAAAGAATCATCTCTTTCTTACCTTTTTAGAATCTGAAGAACCTTCCGTCCCCACAAAGAACCTTTGGTGAAACAGAAAGGTTCTTCAGATGTTAAAGGTTCTTTATGAAACCTTTAGACAAAAAAGATTCTTCTATGGCATCGTGAAGCACCTTTATTTTTAAGAGTGTGGGCCTTGAACGTGGTAGCACCATTGCTGGCTTGCAGGGTCAGAAGCTCATTTCATTAAAAAATAAATTCATTTGTGTTCTGAAGATGAATGAAGGTCTTACAGGTTTGGAACGACATGAGGGTGAAAATTCATGACAGAATTTAGATTTTTGAGTGAACTATCTTTTTAAGATTACTGTAGTATATCCATGGTGCATGGCCAAAAAACGTGTTAGTGCCATGGTACTTTAAAATATACCATGGTTTTGAATACTTACAATTTCACAATTTTCAACAATGTTATGGTGTTTACAAGGTTCTTCAAATAAACATCAAACATTACCATGATACTGTGTCCAAAAACCAAAGCTAGTACTACCTGGTCATTTTTGGTTTGTTTGGTTTCCAGAAAACCGAACTGTATAGATAATAAAAATCAGTATTGGCGAGTATATGTAACAGTGTCAGTCGGCAATTTTTTAATTTTAAAGAGATTCACTGTTTCTGACGTATAAAATAATCTATTTCCGAAGACAAGATCATCGTGATTAGCTGTTTTGTCATTAGCAAAAAGACCAAATCAAATAATAGGATACAAATGGGCTGATAAGCGTTATGATGGCCGGCTTGTCTCAAGACACGGTTTTAATAACTTTTACCTAAGAAGGTATTGCTTCTTCATTTCGGAAGATTACCTTTTCCCTTCTTTATTCTTCATGACCCGAGAATGTGGCGACACATACCTGGGGTTACGCCGCCTTAACGGTGCAGTAAAGTATAGTTTGAAAGGTTGTGTGTTCGGCTGTACGCATAGGCTTAGCCACTTCAGACAGCTCACCAGTAGCGCATCAATGGGTGAAAACACACACAATTATGTCAAAATGCACGGTTTTGGCGAGTTACCTCATAAACAAAAATTTTAATGATTTAATTTAAAATCATTTAAATTAAAATTGTTATATATTTCAGATCCTATTAAATGTTAAAAATAATGGCTTTCAATTATACTGTAATGTCAAATAGCTATAATTAGTAGGTAAAACTGAGGGAAAATGCATTTAATAGAGACAAAAACAAAAATAGTTTCATGGCTGGTAAGAAAAAACATTTGGCAGGTAAGTTTTATCACGTCACTGGCCATTGGGAGGTGTGGCAAAAAGTTCGTTTTAGGCCCTGGTTGTGAACCTTACCAGAATGTGGCTTTATATCACTGATGTAGAGAAATTGAGGTAAAATTATATGATACAATTCAGTTTTAGTCAAAGCTGCATTTTTCAGGCACAAAAGAGGGTTTTTGAATGAATTTATATTAAGCTTGATCTTAATCTGCCGCTATGAAGCTATAAAAACCCTAATTTATATATAACTGAGTTGAATTTATAGTGATTAACAGCAGCATTTAACTAAATATTTTGCTTTAATGTAGAAGATATAAAATGGCTTGCGGGGACTTGAATCCGTGACTCGTTCTTGTTTTTTCGTCTGTGCATTTTACCGATTTATCACTAGAATGAATCAGTCTTTTCAATAATACACATGAAAAAAGACTTTACAAATGACACATTTTGCCACTTAATAAATAGCTTGTTACTGGATAAACTACTCTATTATAAAGACAGCTGATCTACTAGTTAGTAGCATCGCTATTTTTAGTTACTTTTAGTTACATTCTACTTATGGAATTACTGTTTAGAATGTATTTTTCAATCGAAAACAGTAAAAAAATCATTCAGACCCCAAACTTGTATATCTCCACACTCAAAAAGGATGTGTTAATTTTTTAACACTTTTTTTGTGTTGACTATTAACACATTTTGTGTCAGTATACCTAATTGAGACAAATTGTGTAACTGTAACACATTAGTGTGTAGAAAATTAGCAGGAATAACACATGGTTGAGTTAAAAGTAACACAAAATGTGTAGTCCTTAAAGAGACACAGAGTTGTGTTGTTTTCAACACATCCTTTTTATGTAATGTATGGCCTAAATATAGGGGCCAGGTTCATGGTTTCAAAATAAAAACATAGTTTTTCCAAAAAATTACAATTCTGTTGTCATGATTTTATTTTGACAAAATAGTAAACTATTAGAGTGAACTATTGGCTTGAATTCTTTACCTAAATAGTACAAATCTCAAAAGTTGTACATTGAGTTTTTGCAGGTTGCTCAAGTTGCTCTAGTTTTGTGTCTGTCATTCAGGCCTAAAGGCTCACAGTGACATGACTGCCCATCTTTACAGCAGCCCTCTTAACACACGCTAATCAACCAGTGATTAGCTGCAAGCATTGATTTACTCTCCAGCGCTAGGTGTATAGCGCATCCGTATTTGTGTGCACGCGTGTACGTACAGCGCTTCTAATGAGCCTGTATGTTGTGTTCGTGCGTGTATGACAGCACTTGTGTGTTTCTGAGTGTTTGAACTCTGCTGCAGGGTTTCCGCAAGGGTGCTGTGTATGTGTGTGTGAGTGATGGTGATCTGATTGAGGCGTTTCCTTGGCACTAACGAATGGAGCTTGGCCGGCAAGCCTATTGACAGACTGCTGATGAAGCTCCAGGGAGAGAGAAGGGGAAATTAGGCGGGGATAAAATCAATTACCTTTAAAGCTGTCCCTCATCACTGGCTGGCTCTGAGAGAGTGTGCGTGTGTGTCTGTGGAGGTGCGCTGTTTTGATTGTGACACATTTGCATCATTTACGCGTGCTTTGTTGTGTCTGTAGTGTGCTGAACTTCCTTTTTTTCCCCGTTACTTGGTAAAAATATCTGAACATCTCTGCCCCCCCTCCCCCCCCCCTTTTTTGCCCCCTTATCAACTCCATGTGGACGTAGT
>JAHKKF010496182.1:0-25698 GCA_019740295.1 Labeo calbasu | reverse complement strand
GAAATGTTTCAAGAATAAAGTTGAAATTATGAGAGTACAGTCGAAATGTCTAAATATCTGACATTGTAAAGGACATTACCTTTTTTTTGTAAAGGCCGTTTGACTTTCTTTGCATGTTCGCTTTGTTAACACTGGGTCGGTACTTCCACCTATGTCACGCGTGACCTTTCCAAAGTGATTACACAATGTGTGAAGTCAAGCTAGTGCAAGACAAGCATTTGTGGTTAAAAAGTATATACATTTTTAAACCTTCCACATGTTGATCCTCACTGAAGTCCACTATATGGAGAAAAACATTTCCTTAATTTCTTTATTTTTAAACTAAAGTGGATTTTTTTTTTTTTTGTAAATGTATTGCATACTTGCTGAATAAAAATATTATTTCTATCCAAAAAAAAAAAAAAACTTACCTCAAACTTGAACAGTAGCTTATGTAATATTGTATAGTTTGTTTTTGTGTAATAAGTCTCCACCACAACAGAGTTAACAGAGCACCCTCAGCAATGCAATCAGAAGCACAACAAACCAGAAGCACACTCGCGTACAAAGTTCGCAACGCAACAGTTGATAACTGCCATAATTAAGACCTCACACAAGACTTTTTTCCATTGCTTTGGAATGCTTTGTGAATAATCCGGCAGGCATTATCCGTCCAATTAGCCGTGCGTTCTTAAAGGTGGTCATCGCCGGGGTGGTCAGAAGTTGATTTGTGAGAGGAACTTGGAAAACAGCAGTGTGCTAAACACCTCTGCATGTAATGTATGATCAGGCACAACCCAGTAATATACTGTCAATGTGACTTTTCCATGTAATCGCCGCTGCCGAACAAGTCTGCTGACAGGAAAAGAAGTGCCTGCCACCCTCGCAGCCGCCCATTCACTGTCTTTCAGCAATACACAGCGTGCCAGATGAAGTCATGGCCCCTGGCGCTCGCCTATAAACCGGCTCTGTAGATGCCACTGCAGGACTCCAGCCCTGCTTCCAGCGCGACCGTCAGCAAAATGGCAGCGAGCTAATGTGTAAAACAGTGCTTGCGTCTCAATTAGGGCTACATGTGCTGAAGTGGCCCCTGGCAAACGTACTTCAACTCGGCCCATAAATGAAACCCAAGTATGAGCTTGCATGTCTTCTAACCCGAGCGCAGCATGTGGTTCTGCCTTCGAGTTGATTACAAGCAGAGACAGCTGGCTCCGACTTTGTACCGAATGCTGTCCGTGACATTCCACCTTTAGTCGGTCTCTGGCTCCATTGTCTCCTGGAAGCGTCGGGAGAACGTTGAGACAACCGAAGGATGTACTGATTCACAGAGGGCCCTGGTAATTGTTTGGCCTCTTTCTGTATTTGGACAGGGGGGAAATTGTACCCTTTGCCACCCACAAGCACTCAATAAGGCCCTATCCAGTTAAACTGCCAAAGTGAGACATCTGGACAAAGAGCTCTTTTTGGAGATGCGGAATAACACTGGATGTGGACGGGATGAGGCGATTGGAGCCGTCCTCCTGGGAGTAGGAGTGGCAGTGTCGTCGCTCTAAGCCGTTGAAAGGTGCACAATACGACAGGATATCATATTGTCCTGTTTGACAAATGGATTCTCAGTGGTGACTGGAGCAACAGCGGTGTCGAGGAAGTTCAACTCAGTAACCACTACAGGTTCTTAATTACTTCCCTAAAATGGTAATCAGATCACTTTGTGGAAACAATCTTTTAGAGCCTTACAAACCTAAAAAATACAAATGTGACATGCGCACAATTGCACAACTACAATAAAATCACATAAAACAAATTGACTAAATAAAAACTCATGCAATGCAATAAATGCAACTCAGTCACAATAAGCCATGCTAACTGTTTCTTAGTATAGGAAAAGATTTCTTTGCATTTTTTCAGCCGCGGAATATTAGTTTTATCAACTTATTTTTGTTCTCCTTGTAGTTTCCGATGCAAAAAAAGTGGTCAGAATTGTGAAAATCAGTCATAAAGACGGAATGTTTTTTTGCAGAATTTTTGACGACTACATCAAAAGTAGATCAGAATTTGAAACTGAATTTGAGAAGAAAAAAAACATATTTCGTAGGGCCATAAAAACGTCATTTTGTTGAACTTTTAATAAATTGCTGTTAAATTGTGTTTTCAAAAGTTTTATAATTTAAATGAATAAAACATGCCTTTTGATTAATCAAATTTAAATGTATGAAAACAGTATAGAACAAATTTAAACGAAAAAACAGAATGCAGAAAAATTCAAATTAAAAAATTGCAATTCAAAAATTTAAATGGAATTTGAAAAAAAAAATAAAATGGAATTTGGTGCTAAACAAAACAGATTTATAGGGCCCTAAACAACTAAAAACTATAAAACTTGTACACCAAAAGAATATTGTTTTTTTAGTAACACTTTACAATACAGTGTCATTTGTTAATATTAATGAATGTATTAACTAACATGAACAATACATTTATTACACTATTTATTAATCTTTGTTAATGTTAGAAAAGTCAGAAATACAGTTGTTCATTTTTGTTCATGTTATGTCAAAGTGCATTAACTAATGTTAACAAACATAACTTGTGATTTTAATAATGCATTAGTAAATGCTAAAATTAATATTAATTAAGATTAATAAATGCTGTAGAATTATTGTTCACTTAGTTCATATTAACTAATGTAGTTAACTAATGTTACGTAATGAACCTTATTATTAAACAACATCTTTCCTAACAAGCTTTTTAATAAAAACGCAAATAAATTATCTTTCTACTGTAAAGATTTCTGGGACAGAACACGGTTTAGGATTCAGTTTAGTCCCTTAGAGCATATTTTTATGAATATTACAGCATCTAATACAGTTTGTTTTATGTAATATCTTGCCATTTTTAATCATCGTCCTGCTACAAAGTCACACTAGAGGTGCAGACAAGTTGCAAAACATATAACAAAAATGTATGCAAGTGGGCACTAGACATTTTAGACTAGTATACAGCTATACAGCAGTACACATACATACACACAACATGCAATATTACAATGAAATATAAACGCACAATCAACTATGAATAACTCCCTAAACCCGCATCACACACTTTTATAGTCCTAGTGAGTAATCAGATCAAACACAGTCTGATTTCAAGCCAGCCGCAAAGCGTGCTGGCTAACCAGCAGTGCCACAATATATAACTGATCATGTGTTTCACTTTATAGCGTAGATGTAAACTTGCTGTGATTCACTGACAATAGACGTTCTTTGTAGTGGCTATGGTTTGTAGTCTTTCAAGAGATACACCATAGAAATTAGTTCTTCAACAAAGCCCTTGACGTGAAATGTGACTGGATGTAGCTGTATAAAGAGCTGAGCAATGGCTGGCAGAGGTTTTTATTGGACTGTTGCTGACAGATCTTATACTTTCACAACATGATTTGTGAGATCCCAGTGTACATAAACACCCCTCAAATGTTGCTTCTCCTGGGCTGTTGATCAAGGCTTTTAACACTGGCAACCACAAGGAGAAAAGAACAAGATGGATGCCCACTCCTGAGGACCTCAAATGCTTTGCAAACAAACATGACTAGAGTTTGTTTGTAGACAGACACACTTGACCCCATATGTGCTGCAGACAAAAACAAACAGGAAACAGATTCTCATCTCATCCCAATAACTGTCATGAAGCATGTAGCAAAGCTCCAGCTCATGAGGCTGTATCCAGAATCATCCACCACTGAATGAGCAAGTGAAAACCAACAACATTTAGATATTGAGTGAGCTGGAAGTGATGTGGACAATATCTTCTAGCGAGATGTGGGAATTTGTTCGGGCCGATGACAACGGTGAACGGGTCTCTACACTCTAAAAAATGCTGGGTTATTTTTTAACCCAAATGCAGGTTTCAGCTTGCTGGGTCATTTTATTGGGTTGTTTTTAATATTTTTACCCAGGTGCTGTGACTAAGCTGCTAGATCATTTTTAATAGGTTATTAAATAGTGGGTTATTTTTTTCTACCCAACTGCTGGGTTAAACCTGTCTCCGACAAACAACAAAGCTGTTGAGTTACAGTCAGAGCGCGGGCTTTTTGCGTCCTCTACAGGTGAGAGCGGTTCATAGCGCTGCCGATTTTGTGTACTTCTTCAGCGAAATAAAGGTTTGTATACATTTTTTTTCATTTATAACGTCTTCACTGTGCTGTAAATGATATTATTTTATGCAATGCAACACACAAGGACAAGATGTCAGTAAATGGAGAAGGCCAAATGCATCAGCAGTGGTCATTCTGCATGATGGAAATGCCTTTTGCCTTGCATAACATATTTAATTTAATTTCATGTTAGAATATGTTTTCTAATCACGGTACTTTTGTTTATGGGCAGGTTATGGAGTCAGTTTCGGCATCTTTCAGCTACGAGTGAAACGCTAGGCAGCGGTCTGACGTTCGCAGTTCCCCCGGCGAACAGCAGTCCATCACCTGCTTAGTTTTGTGATTACAGAGAACAGCTGAATACACTTTAATTAAAATCGTTCCATTTTTTATTTCTAACATACTTGTTAAATGAGTTTAAACTGATGTAATATTGTAAACTATGCTGTATTTACACTAATAAATTAAATTTGGCTTATATTTTTTTGTCCATGCGTGTTCTTCCTTAATAATAAACGTTCATCTTTTGATTAGTGATTTTGTGTCTATAATTCTGTGTTTGATTTTTAATTTCCAGCTCATTTTAAGTCAGCAATATAATAATTTTAAACAATAGCTGACTTAAATAAAACAACCCATCATGCTGGGTAAAAACATTTAATCCAATCAGCTGGGTCAAAATAACAGTGTTTTTAACCCAGCATTTTTTAGACTGTAGCAGCTAGCAGCTAGCAGCTAGCCGTTTTAATGCCAAACGATTGTCTTGTCTTACTCTGCCTGGACTGTTTTTGTTCCTGTTCGTGACAGTTAGGGTATGTCGAAAGACTCCCATCTCATGTTCTCCTTCAACTTCAAAATCATCCTATATGGCTGTTTTACCTTTTTGTTAAGGGTGTTTGATCTTTTTTGCATGTTCACTTTGCAAAGACTGGGTCGGAACTTCTGCAGTGATGTAGGATGATTGTGAAATGATTTTTGAAGTTGAGGGAGAAAATACAGTCAGTTTTTCGACATACCCTAACTGTCTTGAGCCAGAGTACACAGAGTTCAAGGACTGCAAGGCAAGACGAGTGTTTGAGAATAAAAAGTATTTAAATTGTATTTTTTTATGTAAATAACCGATCGTTTCGCTAGATAAGACCCTTCTTCCTCGGCTGGGATCGTTTACAACCGCATTTGAGATCGTTTAAGGCCGCATTTAAACTGCCTTTTGAAAGTTCAAAATCGGGGCACCATACTAGTCTATTATACGGAGAAAAATGCTGAAATGTTTTCCTCAAAAATCATAATTTCGTTACGACTGAAGAAAGAAAGACATGAACATGGTGGATGACAAGGGAGTGAGTAAATTATTTGCAAATTGTTGTTCTGGAAGTGGACTTCTCCTTTAAAGTTGTTAAAATGAAGTTCTTAGCAAAGCATATTACTAACCAAAAATAAAAATTTATATATATATATATATATATATATATATATATATATTTACGGTAGAAAATGTACAAACTATTTTCACGGAACATGATCTTTACTTAACATCCTATTGATTTTTGGCATAAATGAAAAATTGATCATTTTGACCCATACAGTGTATTTTTTGGCTATTGCTATAAATTTACCTGTGCTACTTATGACTGAGTTTTTGGTCCAGGGTCACAAATATTGTATTAATATTTTGTGGGATTACAACTGTACGAAAAGCGTCTGTCAAACACGTACATTCATAAGCTCCTCCATTCACGAGGTAAATAAACACGGGAGCAGAATAAGCTGTCTTGTATTTGTGTGCTTAATACGGTTATGTTCGCAGTTCGGGTATTTACGTGAGTAACAACCGCATTTTATAACCGACTTCGGCTGTGTGAACGGAACCGTAACGTTACTCAACAACTTGTCTGTCACGCCACTCAGCGCTGTATCAAATGTTTATCTAATGTTTTGCGTGTTTTAATGTGTGGTTTCGGTAACTCACAGATACGGTGAAAAACGTATGCCATCTGAAGTTTATAGATCCAGTCAGCGTCTTCCACAGAGCTTCTCCCGCCATGTGTTCTGCGCATGTCACGCTTTCGCGCCAGACTCGTGTCCTGTCAGGTAAAGACAGTTTTATGGATGTCACGTCGTTAAATTTTTATTTGATATTTACTTAAGGTGAAATGCAGCTAGCACAAGAACAATGAAGTTATGAAATATGGTTAGTTTCGAACGCTGTTTGTGTGGGAATCAGTTCCCAGGAGATAAAGTCAATTCCAATCATATAGTTTGATTCTGTCAAATATCCTGCTGGAAATAGCATATGTCATATTACAAAATAGGCAGTAATTTTTTAATTTAGACTATTATTTATGTCATAAATAAACATATTGTAAACAAATGCTGTAGGACAGGGCCCCTAAAAATGATTTGTGTTTTACGTAGATATTCTTGCTCTTTTGACTTTTGTATTATGTGGTTTTGTTGAACTATTTTCATGCAGTTTTGCATTCACGTTGCTTCATGCTACTATGCTATTCAAGCTGTCAAAAGAAGTTGACTCCCTTTCTGAGATAAGTCAATCCCGTATCAGAGATGACAGAACGCACGTCTGGAGCCAAAACTGGTCTTTGCTTTTGACACAAGTAAGTGTTTTCTGAATTACATTATGACAGGGTGGAAACCTGGAAAATTCTAATTTTAAGTGAATTTGAAGTATGAGAGCTGATAGACCGAGAAATAAAATAAACATCCTGGGTTATTTTCAACGTAATGTCTATGGACAGCGTCTGTGTCACATTGTTAAGTAAAATAGAGAAAAATTCATAACCTTTTAGGTTTCTAGGTCAGTGTCTAAAGCTTTGGGCTCTCACCAAGCAATTTCAATGAGGTATTTAATGAATAACCACTGGTGTTAGCTTATCTCAAGTTTCCCTCAAGTAGTATAGATAAATTGATTATGGTTGTGTAATCTCTAAAAAAAGATTTTGGCCTATTAGAATAAGACCAAACCAGATCCTGTGATTTGTAGATTTTAGATAAAACACAGTTCTCTGAAATGATTTAACTGTGGCTGATAATTATGTATAGTGCAGTTCATCAAAGCAACTACTAAGAACAATGCTCAGCACTCATCCTAAAGTACATAAGGCCACCAAAGTTAGTTGTTCGTCCCAAACGAAGCAAGAAAACAAAGCAAGCGTACTGCAAACTAATGGAGCCACATTCAATAAATAAAGAAATATTGAATAAATAAATAATGGACAATGCAAGTCTGAGCTTGGAGTGCGGTCTGACCCACTAAAGCAAACCTGGAGCAAACGTTAAAAGCAAATGAAACAAATAAAGCAATTTCTGTGACGCACATGACTTTATTCTGCTGTTTACAATCTGTCAAATTCAATCAACTGTGTTTGGATATGTCAAAGACACATATGTGGTGATATCTTTTTACACTGATGCCTCACAAACATAAATTGAGATAATATCAGTTGGATCACATTTAAGTGAATTTCATCTGATGATCCTCCCGCTTGTGACATTTTGTTTCCTAATTATTAAAATACACAAGTGGGTCATGACAGATACGCAACTTTCTGTAGGGCACTAATATCAGTGAACTTCAAATTTAAAACAAAATTATACTGAACAGTTCATTTAAGTGTGGTAAAAGCTTCACATTTTGATTTATATTTTACATATATCGATATTTTTACCCCTAAATTACTCAACAGCAATCTGCGCAATGCATCACTGTGATTCGAGTGATATTTCACAATGAGAATGTGTAGGAATAAACTGGAACAGATAATGCAAGATTGCGCAAGCATGCATGCAGTGACCCGCTGACCAAACTTGAAGCGTCCAGTTCAAAGTAAGTATATTTCTGTGATACACATGACATTCTTTAGCTGTTTACAACATGATCTGTCAGAATGAATCAGCTGTGTTTAGACATATCAAAGCCACATATGCAATGTTTCCTTTTCACTGTGATCTTTTGCAAACGTAAATTGAGATAGCATCGCTCACATTGAATCATATTGAGATAATATCGCTCACATTTAATCTTGTTTGTTGAGAATCCTTTAAAAGCATGCAGTCAGAGCTTTGAACGTCTACTCTGTTTGCAAGAAATGCGCTGGTCTGGATACAGAAAACTGTTGATTTGGTTATTCCGATGATGACAGATTGTCTCTTAATTCCTCCCAATTGTAACATTTTTGTCTTCTAATTAAAAAAATACACAGCTGGCCCTAGGTTATGACAGGTACATGAATAATTGGAATTCCTGTCTTGCAGTATGACGGGTTTTGCACAGCGTGGTGGAGTAATGAGTGAGCCGGAGCGATTGCTTCGCCAGGAAAAGCTCCAGAAATAAGGGACTGGCATATTGCAGCCAGTGTGTTTGGATAAACTCTAAAACAATTATGACCCGTTTCTTGGCCTCGGTGTATGTGGTAGGTTTGGCCTGATTGAAATGATTTAAAAATCTTAAGAAAAATGGCTTATGTCAAGATGTAGAACGAGAAAAGAGTAATGGAAACTTTGAGTCTTAGCTGAAACTCCGGCACAAAGAATTCCAGTTTTAACAAGGTCATTGTGAATTTCACCTGCGACAAATCAGTCTATCTACAGATTTTTTGTGTTTTTTTTAAAGAAGTCCCTTCTGCTCACCAAGCCTGCATGTATTAGATCCAAAGTACAGCAAAGATGAGTATTTTTCGTATTTAAAAGAACTGTTGTCCATGTGAATATATTTTAAAATGTAATTTGTTCCTATGATTTCAAAGTTGAATTTTTAGCATCATTACTCCAGTCACACGATCCTTCAGAAAACATACTAATATTTTGATTTGCACTTAAAAAAACATGTATTATTATGTTAAGCACAGCTGAGTAGAATGTTTTCAGAAAGTTCAGAAGAACAGCATTTATCTGAAATAGAAATCTTTAGTAACATTATAAATGTCTTTATCATCACTTTTGATCAATTTAAAGCATCCTTGCTAAATAAAAGTATTCATTTCCATTATAATTTTTATTCTAAAAATTATACTGACTTCAAGGTTTTGAATGTTAAATGGTATAGTGTATAATGTTACAAAAGCTTTTTATTTCAGATAAATGCTGATCTTTGGATCTTTCTATTTATCAAAGAATCCTGGAAAAATGTACTTAACTGTATTGATAATAACTGGTAACACTTTATTTTACGGTTTCTTAACTAGTTGCTTATTAGCATGCATATTACTAGAATATTAGCCATTTATTAGTACTAATTAAACACATATTAATGCCTTACCCAATACCTAACCTTAACAACTACCTTACTAACTATTAATAGGCAGCAAATTAGGAATTTATTGAGGGAAAAGTTGTAATTATTAGTGAATAATTGTTCCCTATTCTAAAGTGCTACCAAAATGTTTACTGAAAAGCAATTCTGTATATTAGAATGATTTCTGAAGAATCATGTAACACTGAAGACTGGAGTAACGATGCTGAAAATTCAGCTTTGATCACAGGAAAAAATTACATTCTAACAGATATTCACATAGAAAGCAGTTATATTAAATAATAAAAATATTTCACAATAATACTGCTTTTGCTGTATTTTGGATTTAAAATTCTTACTGTTCAAAAACTTTTGACTGGTAGTGTATATATCTATCAATCGATCTACTTATCTAATATACAAAAATGGCCGTAAATATATTGCTTAGATGTTAAAATGCAGTTTGCCATGTTTTTGAGATTGGAAAAATATTTTACACATTGTTACATATTTCACAATGTGTAGGTTTAAAGTAATATGTTTCGTTTAGCTGTGCCGCGCACAAGATATATTTAGCATACATTCATTTTAATTTTAGTTTGACCACACGAATATTTCGTAAGCATAATTTCTTCGCCAAAGTCACTTAAAGTGACAGTTCACCCAAAAATGAAAATGATGTCCTTAATTACTCACCCTCGTGTCATTCCAAACACATAACACCTTCATCTTCAGAACACGAATTAAGATGTTTCTGATGAAATCCGAGAGCTTTCTGACCCTGCATAGACATGTTCAAGGCCCAGAAGGGTAGTAAGGACATTGTTAAAATAGTCCATGTGACATGAGTGGTTCATGCTTAATTTTATGGAACTAAGAGACCAAAAATATCATCTTTATTCAACAGTTTCTTCTTCGCCTGCGTACCACAACTTTTCAGCCACAGATGTTAGTCGGCTCAGTGTAGAAAGTGAAAATCCAACACTTTTGAGTTTTTGACGATAAGAAAAATCCAGCCTGGAGGTGAATGTATATGCTCCAACGCACTGAGCTGCAACTCTGATGCATACGATGTTCAAACCCAGCTTGCAAAATTTCCCCAACAGGAATTTCTTTTAATATATCAGAGGGCAAAACAGTCAAAAAGGCTCAGCTGACATAGAAAAAAGTGAATTATCTCAGTACTAGGTGGGGCCTCATCTGTCACCCCAGCGTCTGTGTGGCCTTGACTTTCATTCTTCCACATCTGATGTCCAGGAAAGTGTGCCACATGCTACTTCGGGCACACCACCAGGGCCCTCCATCCATCAACACGACACCAAAGCCTGTTGGCACATGCACAGTCACACGGAGGGCCAACGCTAACAACTGTGTTGGATTACGATGACACATTTGTCTCGGAGGAGAGAGAGCCGCTTTGGGCCACAGACATCACTTTGAACCAATTAGCAGATTACGGTTGCTGCTCTGTGCTAGTGGGTGGCCGACTGTTACGAACTTCTTCTTCTCCTCAGCTTTGGTGTTTTGAAAAGAGCTTGGGTCAGCGTTGTATTTCAACTCGGATTTGAGGTTCAATGACCGTCAAGGGACTTTTCAGAGAATTTCTGCCTCGCTTGTCTTTTTACGAATCCGAACTGATAGATCGCCGCAGCAAAGAACAATGCTTACCTTGGTCCCAAAAGCCCACCCAATGCTAAAGACAAGTCATTATTTAGAATGAAAAACACATGTGTAACATAATACAAATGCCTGGACAGAATGACTTGCTTGACCATGAGCTGAAAGGCTATAGTATTTCATAATTATTGCAGGTTGTGCCTGTAGACGGTCCAAAAAAATTGAGAAAATGATTTATTATGGGCTGCAACATCAGACGCTGGTTCCTTTAACGGTCCGTAAAAATAAACCGCTCAGAATGATTTTCACTAGACCTAGATCACCATGACCAATTGTTTTTTATGACACTATATTTATACTATTATCTGTTCTGATCTAAAATAGAAAATCTAAAAAAAAGAAAATATAAGCAATCTCAAGGTGTTTTAAGGAATGAATCTGGAAAGTCCCAGCGATTTCAACACTTCCAATCAAAGCAATCAAATCCTGCTGATGAAAGAAGTAAAGCACAATGTTTGTAGAGCTGCCACATGACTAGCATTCCTTCCAGTTTTCCTTTTTAGCATATTTTGTCCATAAAAATCATAATTTCGCTATAATTTAAAAGAAATTCCTGACCCTTGGATTTTACCCAGTGACGTGGTTGCACACACACATGCTTTGCGAAGCAAAGAAAGCTGTTACTAAACATTTTGGGGTAAAACATTGCAAAACAGTAGGAATTCAAGCCAAAATAAACACTACCAGTCAAAAGTTTTTGAACAGTAAGATTTTATGATGTCTTTTTAAAGAAGCCTCTTCTGCTCACCAAGCCTGCATTTATTTGATCCAAAGTATGGTAAAAAAAAAAATAATATTTTTACTATTTAAAATAACTTATCTATTTCAATATATTTTGAAATGTAATTTATTACTGTGATTTCAAAACTGAATTTTTAGCATCATTACTCCAGTCACATGATCCTTCAGAAATCATTCTAGTATTATGATTTGCTGCTCAAAAAAACATTTATTATTATTGAAAATGTCTTTATCATATCTTCTGATCAGATTAAAGCATCCTTGTTAAATAAAATAATAAGGATGCCCCCCCCAAAAATTATACTGACCCCAAGCTTTTATATATGGTATAGTGTATAATGTTACAAAAGCTTTAGATAAATGCTGATCTTTGGATCTTTCTATTAATCCAAAAATCCTAAAAAAGTACTCAACGTTTTCAGATATTAATAATAATAATAAATGTTTCTTGAACAGCAAATCAGCATATTAGAATGATTTCTGAAAGATCATGTGACACTGAAGACTGGAGTAATGATGCTGAAAATTCAGCTTTGAAATCACAGGAATAAATTACATTTTAAAATATATTCAGATAGAAAGCAGTTATTTTAAATAGTACAAATATTTCACAATATTACTGCTTTTGCTGTATTTTGGATCAAATAAACGCAGGCTTGGTGAGCAGGAGAGACTTCTGTCAAAAACATTAAAAATCTTATTTTTCAAAAACTTTTGACTGGTAGTGTATATGAAATATTCCCAATTTAACCTTTAATTATGTGAAATGAATTAATGCCATGCTGTTTACTTTATGAAGCCTGTGATTTACAGTTCTAATCAGTGTTGTGGGTAATGCATTACAAGTAATGTAATCAAAATACTTTTTTCATGTAATTAGTGACGTAATTTAAAAAAAATATCACTTTTGGGGGTTTTGTAACTAAAAAACAAATAAACAAGCCTAGCTCAGGTGACAAAAATGTAATAAAATGCATTACTTTCCATAAACTAAGTAATGCAATTAGTTACTTTTTATGGAGTAATGCAATATTGTAATAACAACTTATAATATTGTAAGTAACTTTCCCCAATACTGGTTCTGATCATGTAAAGGATTAGTTCACTTCCGGAATAAAAATTTCCTGACAATTTACTCACCCCCATGTCATCCAAAATGTTTATGTCTTTCTTTCTTCAGCGAAAATAAATCCATTCCAGGATTTTTCTCCATGTAGTGGACTTAAATGGAGATCATTAAAGGTTAAAGGTCCAAACTGCAGTTTCAATGCAGCTTC
This sequence comes from Labeo calbasu, assembly GCA_019740295.1. Lineage (NCBI taxonomy): Eukaryota > Metazoa > Chordata > Actinopteri > Cypriniformes > Cyprinidae > Labeo > Labeo calbasu. The sequence continues at coordinate 12,626 of JAHKKF010496182.1, read as the reverse complement.
AAAGGGCTCAACACAATCCCAGCCGAGGAATAAGGGTCTTATGTAGTAAAACGATCAGTCATTTTATAAAAAAATAACATTTATATACTTTTTAACCACAAATGCTCATCTTGCACTAGATCTGCAATGTGCGCCCACAACGTGGTTAGTTCTGCTAGATTCAAAAAGGTTGGGTAGGGCAAAAACTCAATCTCATTTTCTCCTCCAAGTTCAAATTAGACCAAAATTGATGTTTTATTTTTTTTTGTAAAAAGTTTGACTTTCTTTGCACGTTCGCTTTGTAAACACTGGGTCGGTACTTCTGCCTCTGTCACTCGTGACCTTTCCAGTGTGAAGTTGAGCTTTTGTTAAAAAGTGGTTAAAATGTATCTACATTTTTTATTTCTTTAAGAAAATTACCAATCGTTTCGCTAGATAAGACTCTTAATTCCTCAGCTGGGATCATGTAGAGCCCTTTGAAGCTGCACTGAAACTGCAATTTGGACCTTCAAACCACTGGGTCCCATTGAAATCCACTATATGGAGAAAAATCCTGAAATGTTTTCCTCAAAAACCTTAACTTCTTTTCGACTAAAGTAGTAAATTATGAGGGAATTTGTATTCTGAAAGTGAACTAATCCTTTAATAAACCAAACAAATGCACTTTCAGTTCATTTTTCTTGCTCCCGAAGAGCAAAGATAGACAATACCAAGCTGTTTCCATGCTCCAAGAATATTTTATGGGCCGCTCTAGGGTTTGTCATGTTAACGGCCTCAGACGTTTTATATTCTTTCGTCTACTCGTAACCCGTCTGCCAGAAACACAAGTGCCCAGTCTCTAGGTTTTATTGACATGTTAGACTTACGTCCACTAGGCTAATTGTGAAACGGCCATTGAGAAGAAAGGGAAAAATGCATGTTAGTTGTGTACGTTCAATGTAGTAGCTAATAAAAGTCATCACAGATAGAGCCACAGAAATACAGAACATATAAAACCACCGAGACTCATTCAGTGTATGCTGACAGCTTCATAAATTGTGTTTTAGAAGGTCAAACACTGAAGCTGAAAATATGAGAGCAGGCAAATCCTTGTAATACAAAATACTTTCTTTAATCTGTTTAAATCACTGTAAATACACGAGACATAACAGCACTGTTACAACAGGAACAAAGTAACCCAGGAAATCAGACATTAAACAAATACACAACGTGAGCTCTGCGAAGGCGAAATGTGTTTTGAAAATAATTTAATAGAAATAGTTCTGTGTGGGTATTTTCATATCTGCGGTGTAAAAACAAGAGATTGAGGAAAATGGAACCACACCTTGCTATGACACAGTGAGCTGAGAGTAAAAAAAAAAAAAAGTGTTTAACGTCTTTATGCTACTTTATTCATGTCCCCGTCTGTTTCTTTTTACCAATATATACATGATATACAACTGCTTCTTAAATACATATTGAAAATTTAGCATTTTATTTACAATATAAGAGCTTATTTTTTATTATTATTATTATTATTTTTATTCTAGCTAAAAGATGGTGTGGAATTTTACAGAAAGAAAGTTCGGACTATGATTCATAATGTCATAAAGCATCTGGACATTCACTGAACAGCACTGTAAACAACTTCCCTTGAAAATCAGAACCTATATAGCATTTCTGATAGAATAGTAATTGTAAATATGAACTAATGATCATATTTCTCAAGCAAATGCATTACTAGTGTGTGACTACCTTGAAAACATACTACTGTTCTTCTGTTTGGTGTTATGTACACGTCATTTTATTTTTATACAAGCGAACTCAAAGTGCACTTTCAGAAGAGCAGATATCAGAAATTTAGGAAAAGGTCAACTAAAAATGAAAACTGCTGTTTGTTTTCATACAACTATTAGTGAACGAATCCCTGTTATAACGTAACCAAAAAACAACCTAGGTAATATTTTAGTGGTTATGCAAAGAAAAACTCATATGTGCATGAAACATGTGACCCTGGACCGCAAAAGCAGTCTTAAGTAGCATGGGTATATTTGTAGCAATAGCCAAAAATACATTGTATAGGTCAAAATTATTACATTTTCATCTTCATTTTCTTTCCAAAAATCATTGGGATATTAAGTAAAGATCATGTTCCATGAAGATATTTTGTAAATTTCCTACCATATATCAAAACTTAATTTTTGATTAGTAATATGCATTGCTACGAACTTTATTTGGACAACTTTAAAGGCGATTTTCTCAATATTTAGATTTTTTTGCACCTTCAGATGACAGATTTTCTAATTGTTGTCTTGGCCAACTTTTGTCCTATCCTAACAAACCATGCATCAATGGAAAACTTATTTATTCAGCTTTCAGATGATGTATAAATCTCCGTTTCAAAAAATTGACCCTTACGATTGGTTTTGTGGTCTAGGGTCACATATGTTGTGAAAAACTGAAACCAAATCAGAGAACTCAGCATCACGAGATACTAAACCGACAGCACGGACATACTGAAATAATGCCAGCGAAATCAGTGATAAATATGGCTTGTAAATCAATAAAACTCCACCAAATAGTCTTGAAAAGAGGCCCGGAGTGCTTCCTCAACAGCTACGGCTGAGCGTCCCACCATATTGGTTCGTTCCCATCCCAAACCCACACACATTCATCTGTATCTCACCCTTTCTCTCTTTATCACAGCTGAGTAAGTCCTGGAGAAAGGAGTCCTCGTCCACTCCTCCCCCGGCGGGACGCAGGGGCCCCAAGGTGCGGCTTGTTTCGCGGGGGCCTCCCGTCTCAGATCTTCTGGCACACGTGCAGCCTGGACCTGGAGAAGGAGGTGGCGTCTTTCCACACCTTGCAGGCGAGTCCTTTGGCGCAGTCACAGCGCTGGAAGATCTCCAGGTTGTGGGAGCCTTTCTTGCGCTGTTTGGTGCAGACTTCGCCCTGCCGCAGCACAGGCTTGCAGATTTTCGTCCAGAAGTGGCGAGCGCAGCAGTAGCCCTCCGAGCAGTCGGACGATCGCAGGCAAGGGTCGCCCTCGTGACCTGCAGGCGAAAGAAAGCAATGAAGGCATTTCTGTAACTCAAACAGAACAGCAGAATGCTAATGGGTTTGATTCCCTGGGAATGCATGCAGTGTAAATCACTTTGGATAAAAGCGTCTGCCAGATGCATAAATTCACAGAATTCATAGAACTTAAGGCTAGTTACTTTGTAAAACAATATTTGTGGTTAAATGTTCCCTTTATTTCACATACAGTTGCTCTGGAAAGATTTCATCATCATTTTCGTATTTGGATGAAATGTAATAGCTCTTTTTAAGAGCCCCAAAAATAAGAAAATCTCATTGATTCACTCTCATAGCATTCCAATAGAACACATAATGGGAATTTTGAAGAATTATGCAGAGTTGCATGAAAATTACTTTTCATTTTTTTGGTAAACTACTGCAGGGTTGATTGAGTTCATTAAAATAAATAATTATTTAATTCATAAAAATGAAACATTAAAAGAAATAATTTGAAAATAAAAATACTAAATTTAAAATACTTACCTGCATGTTACGACCATTAACAGATATCATTAATTTATTGAAATATTAGCATAAAATCTATTTTAAGTCTATATAAAGTCATAAAAATGTAAAATTAAAATTAAAAAAAAAAAAATACGTACTAAAAAAGTTGTTTTGTTTTACTTGCATGTTGTGCGATCAGTAACCAATATCATTAAATTATTTAAATATTAGCATTCAATTTCATAGGCTGCTTTGAGTAAATATTTTAGGTCTGTATATTTATTGAAGCCATAAAAATGTAAAATAAAACTAACAATTTGAAAATAAAAATACTTGCTAAAAAAGTTTTTTTGTAACCTGCATGTTACACGACCCTTAACCAATATCATTAAATTGTTGAAATATTAGCAGAAAATCACAGAGGCTACTTTGAGTAAATATTTTAGGTCAGTATTTATTTATTTAAATCATAAAAATGTCAAATTAAAAGAAATAATTTGAAAATAAAAATACTTGCTAAAAAAGTTTTTTTTAACCCACGACCCTTAACCAATATCATTAAATTGTTAAAATATTAGCATAAAATCACAAAGGCTACTTTGAGGAAATATTTTAGGTCAATATATATTCATTTAAATCATAAAAATTATTGAAATATTAGCATAAAATCTCAGGGGCTACTTTGAGGAAATATTTCAGATTTATATATTTATTTTAAAAAAATGTACAATTAAAAGAAATAACTTGAAAATAAAAATACTAAAAAATGTTTATTGATATATATATATTTTTTAGATGCATGTTATGCGACCATTGACCGATATCATTAAATTAATTAAATATTACCATAAAATCTCAGAGGTTACTTTGAGTTAATATTGTAGGTATATATACTGATTTTTTTTTTTACAAATAATTTTGACGTTATTTCCTTGTTTAAAAGAAATGTGATATATTTTTTAAAAAAAATCTACAAACTCCCTTTTAAGTTTTATGTGTTCGTCCCAGGGCAACTCAATATAAAATACAGAGAAAAAATTATCCAAGAAATATTCACTAAAGACATAAAAACGTAATGTAATGCTTAATTAAAATATCATAACTCTATCTTCCAATGAAATTTCAGACGTCTATCTGATGAAATACAGTATGCTGGACTTCTCCAGTCACTAAGTCTACGTAAACAAATGATTGCAAGATCTGCCTCCATCCAATCAACAACCTACATTTTTCTTTTGTGTTGCTACTTCCATAACTTTGCAACTATAAGTATCATCCCTCCATCAGTCAATAGAACGACCCAGTCAAAGATGACATATGGCGCCAATGTGTGCACATCTTTCTAGCTCTCATGCAAATATTCTCCACAGCGTTCAAATGAAATCAGAAAATAAAGTGCCACCAAATACGTCACTGTTACTGATATACATCTACTTACAAACAAATGCAAAACAATTTTCCAATGGTTGGTCTTTGATATAGGCTGAAAATAGCATGGGTTATTTTTATGTTTTTGTTTTGTTTGTTTATTTGTTTTCTCCCAAAGGGAATGGTGTTGTAGGGTAATTTTGTATTAAACTACAAATTAAGTTTGGTGTTGTGAGCTGCACTTCAGGGTGGATATTTTTGAAAAATGTCTTCAAGACATAACATGTTGAGGTATTTTGGTAAAGTGTGAGAAAATGTTGTTTTGGCTAAAGCATTTTCTGTACTGCATTATACCAATTTCAATTGCATTATGAGACCTGTATATAGAAACAGTGTTGGGGACCCTAATTTGAGCAAATCATTTCCTGATATATTAAAACATTTGGCCCATTTGAAGAGAAACTGATATGCTTGGCTAATGATCTGCTTATATACTTCAAAGGGATAATTAGTAAAGCAAATATTATTATGTATATAAATATTACTTAGTCGTGCAAGTTTTGCTTTTTTTTTAAACAATTCCCCCCGAAAGCTTTTCCTGCCAAAGGCCTTTTAACATAGAAAGTAGGCTTCCTGTAACAAAACCACAGTTTCCTGTCTGGTTTTCCCAATGCAAACCATGAACAGCAATGTCCATGACGGAGAAGGACATCAGCTTTGACCAGATTTTTCACAGTCTGTACAATATTTAGTGTCCCTCAGATATCTTTGTCTAAATCTCGTGTGGTTTAATTTATGTTTGAGCGTGACTTTGCCGTCAGCATGCATGTTACTGAGGCGAGAATACGGAGGTGTGGGAACAGCACTGCATTGTGATCCTTCCTTCACAGGCCTCCCGCTGTGGTTAAATCGTCAAGATATACGAGCTGCGTGTAGTTACAGCCAAATTTGTGGCCCGCCGTCCCCCTCAACACATGCACGTAACCACATCCAGTGAATCAACCCATTGCAGACATAGTTCATAAGTGAGTACGAATATGAAACACTCTCAGTCTCAGACCGCCCGCAGTACGTTCACTGACTGCCTCATGCATAAGGCACACAAAACTCGAAAATCACATACTACAATCACATTGCTGGAGATTATATGTCATTTCCTGAACTCAAGGTACACAGTGAGCACCTTCGAGGAAAAAATGAGTCAATGGAAAGTGTGTCAATTAGTGTGGAAGCCTGTTTCTGCCACTGAATAAAAAATAAAAGGTAATTGTGACTTTTTATCTCGCAATTCTGACTTTTTGGGAGATCTGGGAGTTATAAAGTCAGAATTGTGAGATACAAACTTGTAATTCTGAGAAATAGTAAAAACTGCAAGTTTAATAAGGCTTTATTTCTCCGAACTGCGAGATAGATATAAACTCACAATTCTGAGAAGTAAAGTCTCAGAATTCTGAGATATAAACTCACAATTCTGGGAAATAAAGTTGTAATTCTGAGAAATAAAGTTGTAAATTTGCGAGATATAAACTCAGAATTGAGTTAAAGTCAGAATTGCGAGATACATACTCAAAATTGTAAATTATAAAGTCAGAATTGGGATATAAACTCACAATTCTGAGAAAAAGTCAAAATTGCAAATTTAATTTTACATTTTAATTTTTACTTCTCAAAACTGAAAGATAGATATAAAAAAAGAAATAAAGTCGTAATTCTGAGAAATAAAGTCAGAATTGCGAGATATAAACTCAGAATTGAGTTATGAAGTCAGAATTGAGATATAAAAATCACAATTCTGAGAAATAAAGTCAGAATTGCACATTTTTGCTCAGAACTGTAAGACAAAAACTCACAATTGCGAGTTATTGCAATTCAAGACTTTTCTCAGAATTATGTGATATAAAAATCATAATACCTGACTTGTTCCTCAGAATTGAGATATAAACTTGCAATTGTGAGTAATAAAGTCAGAATTGCGAGATATGAACTTGTAATTTTGAGAAAAAGTAAAAATTGCAAGTTTAATATGATTTTATTTCTCAGAATTACAAGATATAAACTTGCAATTCTGAATTTTTTCTAAGCACTGTGAGATATAAACTTACAATTGCAAGTTATAAAGTCAGAATTGAGATTTACACTCGCAATTCTGAGAAATAAATATGCAATTCAAGACTTTTTGTATCACGTAATTCAACAATTTATATCTCTAGAGTTTATATCTCTATTGGGTAAATTTACACAAAAATAATTTTTTTCATTCCGTTTGCTCTAATAGATAATGAAAAAAATATATAGTTTTTTTATGACTTTCCAAAAGAAGAAAAAATATCAAGAGATTTATTACATTGGTCAAAGCCGATTTTCTCAATATTTGATTTTTTTTTTTTGCACCTTCATATTCCAGATTTTCAAATAGTACTATCTCAGCCAAATGTTGTCCTATCATAACAAACAATACATCAATGGAAAGCTTATTTATTCAGCTTTCTCAATAACCCTTACGACTGGTTGTGTTTTAGGGTCACAAACTGTTTGAAAATTAAAATATTAAACATTTTGGTACATTTAAGATGTTAAGAACTGTTGAAACGCATTATCACAGTCTGTGAAAAGGGTGCAAAGGGTGCAATTTTCTTTAATTTCTTTGATTTTTTTTAGTTTATTACTGGCTGATGGTTCTTCAGCTGCAAACCCGACCAGTCGAGTGTATGCTCTCTCTAACCCTGCAGATCTTCAAGTCCTAAACAACTTATCACGAATTGTGGTTCTCCATTTAGTCAGTTTCTCACCTTTGAGAGAGATTTTGGCTTGAGGTTTGCCGTTCCTCCTCCAGCCTTTGTCTTTGAGGGAAAGCTTGTTGTGCTCCTCCATAGGTGACTTGTGTGAGGACAGGACACGCTCTGAGATGGGGATGCAGATATCTAAAGAAAGACAGAAAACATCCTTTGTAACTTTCTCGGTGTTAGTGTAAAGACATAGGGTAACGGTGTGTGTCTGTGATCAATCCAGGAACGTACAGTTGCTGCAGCGATTGCCAGGGCAGCACATGCTGTCTCTGTGGCAGCGCTTCTTTCTCCTGCGGCAGGTGAGGCAGCGGGATGGCGCGTGTTGAGGACTGTGGCAGTACGTTCCCACCGAGCATTCGTTATCACTGCTGCATGGATGCCCCTGAAAAAAAGAATGAAAAAAAGACTGATCAGATTGGGTTCTTCTTCACCAAAACTGTTTTTAAAACAACACTCAAATCTTGGTTACAATAAAATTAAAAATAACGAATGACAATTGAATTTTTTTGGATCCCATATTTGAATTAGTTTATTCTAATCATCATTGATCCCTGTCACCAGCCATATTTTAGTTGCCTTTTTGTGTGAGCGCTGAAAATTCTGGATGAAATTACATGCAAAATAAGCAACTTGACTTGTTCTTTCTTTTATTATTTAGTATAAAATGAGCCAGTCTGCGAGAAACATGAAAGTAGTACCAGTTTCCATAAAGAGCAGACTGATATACAAAATTGCAATAAATAATGACGAATACTGGGACTGGATCCCACAATTAACCAATCAGAATTGAGTATTCTAACGAGCCGCATAGTAAAAAGACCCTTTGACCTTTTAATTTTGTGAGACATTATCAGACATTTTTGTAAGACATTGTGGACATTATGAATTTTATATTCATTTATCCAAACAACATAGTATGGAAGCTTGTTTTCACTATGAGATAAAGAAAAAATTATGTATTATCTCAACATTCAGATAATTTCCCTTGCAATTCTTAATTATATATTTCACATTTCTGAGAAAGAAACTTATTTCTGAGACATAAATTGCAAAAATTCCAAGTTTATATTGCATTAATTGCATAATTAAGATTTTTATTCTCAGAATTTTAAGTTTATATCATGGAAGAAAAAAGTCAAGAATTCCAAAAAACAAAGTCTGAATTCTGAGATATAAACCCAGAATTGTGAGAAATAACTGTGAGATAATAAGTCATAAATACTTTTATTTTGCTCCCTCATATTTCAGATTTTCAAATAGTTTTTATCTTGGCCAAATACTGTCCTATCATAACAAACCTTACATAAATAGTAAGATTTTTTATTCAGGTTTCAGCTTTCAGCTTAATTTCAAAAAATTGACCATGACTGGTTAAAAATGTAATTCCAATGTATTATTTCAAAATTCTGATATTTTTCCTTGCAATTCTTAATTATATATTTCACAATTCTGAGAAAAAAAAATATTTGTGAGACATAAATTGCAAAAATTCATAGTTTACATTGCATTAATTGCATAATTCAGATTTTTAGTTTATTCTCAGAGTTTATATTATGGAATTCTCTGTTTAAACTCAAAAAAGTCAAGAATTCCAAAAAACAACATCTGAATTCTGAGATATAAACCCAGAATTGTGAGAAATAAGTCAGAACTGTTAGATAAAAAGTCATAAATACTTGTTTTTATTCTGTGGAGGAATCAGGCTTCTATAATATATTAATATGCATTTATACACTGAATCTGTAATGAATATTTAGGTGGATGCAATAAAACAAACAACCAGAATGCAGCACAATTTAATGTTAATTTGTCAGTTTCATTAATAGTACATAATAGCACACTGACAAATTGTCTATTTTGTGTTTTATATTAGTATACCTTTTAGCTACAATCAAGTTAGGCCCTCCAAAATCAGCAAAACAGACCTTAGGCATTTTAATATAAGATTAAATTGCCTTAAAGCAAGATAAAACTGATAGTTGTAACTGAGCTTGACAACGTTATACAAATCACAGACTCCAGAACAGAAAGCAGCTAGTGAAGATTTAGCAAGGGAAATGCGTTACATCACCCGTAACAATCTTTAGTTTAGCGTCAAATGCAAAACATGTGTTCTGACAAGGGGAGAAGAATATCTCAATATCTAATAACAAAAGAACGAGTCTGTTATGTAGATTGACGGACCTTAGAGCGATATTCCTTTCTTATGCAAGTAACAGAATTGGTAACATTGAAAACACATGATGAAACCGGGCCAAACCACCAAAGATACATTCACGAGACGAATAAGGAACGGATGAGGCTCATAAAATGTTTAAATACTAAGAAGTCGCTGACCTCAAAAATTCAGTGTTCACTGGCTGCTTCATTAGAAGATGATTGAGTGCATTACATTAGCACGTGAAAACAGACAAATCCATTCAGACGTCATTAAAATCTTGTATGATGTGCTTAGACGTAAAACGTCCTCACCTTTCAGGGTAAATCATGTCGACCTAAAGATACAAAGTGAAAGAGACACGCTGAATTTCGATTCCAGAGCTGCAAGAGTCACCCGCATCTCTCCATAGCGTCGCGTAAACCGCCAGGGCCAATGCAGACACAAAATCGTGTCTGCACACAATCTGGCAACGCCATCACATCAGGATTTTAATGACCCGGCCAACGCTTGGATACGACTCGTTGATCCTCATCCCTCATTGATTCCACAGTCTGTTTTTATTCCTCCCATACAGTACATTCATGTGTGAGATAAGTGTCAAGATGATAAGCTCAGAGACAGACGGCGATGAGGGATGCCCACTGGCCCCTGTGTTACCACGCTCATGCTAGCAAAAAAAGGTGGACTTTGAAGACTAAACGTGCCCTGCCTTTGAAAATCGTCTCCCTATCTGTATTCTCCCTCATGCTTTTAAAAAACATTTAAGGATTGATATCGGGTAATACCCAAACTACGTCAAGTCTTATCTTGTTAGTAGCGACCGATAGAAAAGCAGTACTTTAGCAGGTAGATTTGTAAACTGCCTGAAATATATTGCAGTCTAATCTTCAAAAATTGAAGTATTAAAATGTAATATTTTCAGTTATCAGTTTAAAATAAAAAAACCTGATGTCTTATTTTTTAATTATTAATGTAATTATGTATTTTTACTTTTTTAAATAACTTAATTTTTTTTTTTCAATTTTTTAAACAAAGTAGATATTGTAAATATATGATGCATATGAACTTAATATTTTATATTTCATTTTCTCATTTATTTATTTGTAACAGCTATATGCTACTAAAAATCTGTTCAAATCTAAATGTACGTGAAAGTATAAAAATGTATGTGAACTTTATATAAACTACACCTATATTCAAAATAAATTCAACTACAATTAAAATGCAGTAGATATTTTGCATTTTTCCTTTTTTATTTTTATATTTTATTTTCTTATTTTTATTTTAACATATATATTAACTTATAAAATGCTTACAGTACAATCAAAAATACAATCAGTAGATATTACACACACACAAATTTCATTATGATGTTTATCGTTTATTTTAATTATATTTTAATATATATTATATTTAATTTTCACATTTATTTTATTTACTTATAACTGCTATATCCACAAAAAGTCTGCTAAAATCTAAATGTATGCGAAAGTATAAAAATGTATATGAACTTAATATAAACTATACATATATTCACAATTCTAAGAAAAAAATTATTTGTGAGATATAAACTGCAAAAATTCAGAATTTATATTGCATTAAGTGCATAATTCAGATCTTTATTCTCAGAATTTTGAGTTTATATCACAGAATTCTCTGTTTAAACTCAGAATTCTGAGAAAAAAAGTCAAGAATTCAAAAAAAACAAAGTCTGAATTCTGAGATATAAACCCAGAATTGTGAGAAATAAGTCATTTATTTGCTCCCTCAGATTCCACAATTTCAAATAGTTTCTTGGCCAAATATTGTCCTATCATAACAAACCATATATTAAATCTTTTATTATAATTATATATTTATATTTTTTATATTTTATATAATTTATTTTCTCATCTAAAACTGCTATATGCTACAAAAAAAAAGCCAAAATCTTTTATTTTGATCTTACTGTGACAATTTGGTTTTCAGCTACCTTTGAGCCTAAAATAGATATTGTACACTACAGCTTACAAAAGAAACATCTTCAGTCTAATTTCCGTCTACAACTATTGTATTGCAAGGCTTTCTTTGAACCTGCGTCTGAGTTCATCTACACAACAGACTCATGAAATCCTGAATAGGGTTTTCACACATAAAACCCGTGTCTCACACATATGTTCCTCTAGGGCCCCGGGGCCCGGCTTAACTTGACCTTGCAAAAGCAAAGCTGACATCTGACACCATGAATGGTGTTAGTGAATTGAGAGGGTTTTCAAGAGTAAAATAAACTATGTCACTGAACAAACAAACCTTATCCACCCTCAAAGGGCATGGCCCTATGGCTATCAGATTGCACAGGAAAGCTGCGCACTCTCTCACTGTTTGAAGCGCAAGTTGAAGGCTAATCTCACCAGAATGAAAAAACATATCTGTAACAAACCCTTAAAGGCACTACTGATACAAATGATGGGAATATGAGTTCATAAATAGCCTAGACAAAAAAAGGGAAGGGAACAAGGGAAGATCCTACCTAGTACTCTATTTCACTTACTAACTATTTTTTATTGCCAGGACAACAAAACGACTAATAAAAGTCGTGTAAGTGTTGCTTTATCTATGTATTTTATCACTGTTGTGCTAAGAATTATTGAAAATGTTGTGTTGTTGCAAGAATGTCATCTCATAAACCAGCAAAATCCCTGCTAAAAAACCTAAGCTAGTTTGCTGATCTTAGCCGTTTTAGCTAAATTAGTTGGTCTCCCAAAGTAACTAGCTGAAAAGTGACCAAAACCCCTCTAAAACAGCCAACAGACCTTTTTTTCCAGGCGAGAACAGAAAACCATCTTAAG